>RWGZ01001813.1:102660-378147 GCA_009725065.1 Utricularia reniformis | reverse complement strand
ATATGAAAACATGGTTTATATTAATGCTATCAAATTAGGGTTATTATCAATTTTTTTAAGATTTTATTACGAGTTTTAGTTATTATACATTGAATTATTAATTAGTAATAAAACAAATTTCTTTAATAAATGATTAGTCAAAGATTTAAAAAACTTAATGTTAAAAACAATTTTTAAACCGGTTTAATAGATTGATACGAAAAACTTAATGTTAAAAAACATTACGATACGAACCGTCGCTCGAACTGTAATGAACCGTAAATATTATAAAATATTCTTATATTTGAACCGCACCGAAAAATTTCTGGTTCACTAAAAATCAGTTTTAACATACGGTTTGAAAATATAAAAAATAAGATGATTTGAGTTTTTAAGAACATGATATAACAACCAAATTTGATAATTAAATCCATACATTTGTTTGTATTGTTTTTTAGATAAAAAAAATATAAATAAGTTATCCAATTTTTATGTGATAGTGATTTCCTACCCTAGTTGATTGATGTTATGAATTTTTACAAGGTAAACAAACATTTGATTCGGTTTCCTTTCGTTCATTTCTTTGTTTGATATGAGTTTATGATCTACAAAATTGAATCTTTTTTTGGACGAATAGTGTTAGATTAGTAACTCTTGTCATTGATTTTTTATTTATTTTATGTTACCGATTTTTTAAATTATACAATTGCAACATTAACACAATGTTAATTTACATAAATACCAGTGATTGACATTTTCGTTTATTTTTTAAAATGATAATAATGACTTCTTCTTTCTGCCGGTGCTTCTCTCTAATTATGATAAACTTCTTCCCCCGTAAACCCAAAGTTGGTCATAGATTCGAGAGACGCTATCATAATCAACCCAATGGTGTGCCTTGAGCAGGGTTGGCGGAACACCTAAGGATATCCTCAATAATCCAACGGATACATAAAAAAGAAGAGATTCATAAATTGATGTCTCGTACATTCAAGAAATATGCAACAATCTCATTTTCTATGTACAATAATTAAATATAATGAAGCCAACTAAAGAATAAGAGTTGACATTCTATCAAGTCACTATGCTTTCTCCTAAGAAACTCATTTGCTCTAAACTATTTTGTTCTCTATTTTGGATTCACCCTTAGGATAATCGGTGATGACGCTTAGTATAATTGGTAATAGTGCATTCTCTCTTAAGACTCTTTCTGTCAACGTATCACCACATTAAATCAACCGTATACATGGACTACCTGCCAAGACCAAATAATGATGAACTTATGTGTATTTAACATTGCAACTTTGGTCAAAGAAGGGTATGAAGGTTCATTTAGTTGTTTTAGTTTCTTATCTTTATATACTTATCAACACTTGATGGGATGCGAAGAAAGATGAGAAAATGAAGTAATTGTCTGAGTAAATGGTGGAATTGATGTCCTTATCTTCTTGATGATCCAAGTCTACTGCCACGGGAGAGGGGCTTGCATCTAACTATTACCACAATTGGGAGGTAGGTTTCTAGAACGTATGAAACCGACCTCACTCTAAATTAAATTAAAAAATGAGCTAGGTTAAACACACACATCTTATCATATGTTCATCACTTCTATACAAAGAATTTTTTTAAAAAAATTGTTTCCATCCCATCTTAAAAAATCAATATCATTTTTTGCATTAACAGTATCTGACAGTGTTATGGTCGAATTTTTCCTGCATTAGAGTATGAATCCATCATACAAATCTCACATATGGTTGTAGGAATTTGTTAATGCACGATTTATGATAGCCGGTCAGGATCGGTTATCTAAAATAAGTGTGAGAGAGAAGGTGGTATTAGTATGTCCGATCGACCCCTGATTACAGACCGGACGAAGGGATCAGTCGATCGGTATCATATGAAGCGAGGTAGGATCGACGACGGATTGCTATGATCGGAAAGACAAGCATACGATCGACATCCACAAGAGGAAATGTCAACAAAAGATACGCCATTACTCCAGGCGGCAGTGTGCGGCTTCGGCGTAGTGGAAAGTCAGTGAATCAGCTCGAGGGCGGCTGTGATGTGATTAAAAAAAATCACGATTAGATTATGTAATATTAAAGTAAATTAAATGCCTCTATAAAAGGGAGGCGAGAAATGTAACCAAAGGACAAGCTCCCAGGAGATTTCCTACTTCTAAGCTCTTAGTGAATTCTCTGCTTGGGTTTGGTGCCCCGTGGGTTTTCTTCCCGGTTCTCGGGTTTCCCACGTATAATTTCTTGTTTTCCTTTCATTACGGCAACTGAATACCAGCGGTACCCTCACTTAATTCATAAAACATCACATAGTTATTTTTACTCCTAACATTTTGCGCCGTCCGTGAGGATCGATCTGGTAAACCTACTAAGAAGCTTTGCCTGCTAGTCTTTGATTTTATGGAAAACGCAGAATCTGTGGAGGGGATGGAAGCTCACCAGCAGAAGTCGCATAACAGCATCGCTGGAAGAGAAGTAATAACTATCTATCCTCAATCTCTGCGATAAATGGTAGAGGAAATGGTGGGGGACCTCCGACAGTTGATCTTGGCGTCAGGGCAGAAATCTATTGTTCAGCCGCAGACCCAGAACCCTCAAAGCTCGAACCCACTAAAAGCATGTCAGAAAGACGACCAATGTGAAAACCCAAGCTTAGACGATGAGGAAATTGTCGGTCGGCAGCCCCATTATGAGGTGCCCCGACCGGCTGTCGATCGAGACCAAGCTCGCTTTGACGAATTGGTGGCCGAACTGGACACAATCAAGAGGCGACGACCGAGGCTAGATACCGATTGTCGACCAGCTTTTATCCATGAGGCAATGAGTCAACCTATCAAGAGAGATGTCGACAGGACTTTTTACTGGATTTGGAGGATGCTTATTGTGACTCATGCTCGGAAAAAGTGGTTTCCACCCTGCTTCAGATGCGTCTACATCCATTCTCGGAACACGTAATGAAAGCTGTGCCCGAACCTTCGTTTAGAGCACCAGACGGGATTCCTACATTCGGTGGGTCTGGAGATCCCTTAGATCATTTATGAGACTTTGAATTGAGGATGGGGACAATTCGTACTAGTGATGTTGTCCGATGTAAGCTGTTTGCTGCCACCCTACAGAAAGACGCTAAATCTTGGTTCAAAAATCTTCCTTCAGGATCTTTACGGTCTTTTGAATATTTTGTCATATTATTCACATAGCAATTTGCTCCCAATGTGGGTCCCCCTAGGAGCAAAGCCGAACTTTACGCCTTAAGATATATTCCTAGAAAAATCACTTTGAGACAGTTCATTGAGAAATTCAATCATGTGGCAAGAGGAATCAAAATAGATCCCAAGGAAAAGTTTGACATACTGCAACAGGTTCTTGGGCCATGTGGACTCTTTGTCAGCCTCATCAAGAATCCACCTATTTCCTTGAGGCAACTTACCAAAAGATCAATAAATACATCAAGGTAGAAGAAATTATGGCGGCTCTTCATGGTAAGAAGGAGTCTGTTTTTATCAAGCCCGTGGAGAAGAAAATCCATCCCTCGGATAAAAGATGGAGGGAAGTGAATTCGTGCCAAACCCAGGGCACGGATACTGTGAATCAAAGGGTATACTACGAGTTACATAAATCTGTTGATCACTCAACAACTGAATGTAATTTTTTGGGAAACCGCATCAAAGAATTGGTGAAAGAAGCGTTGCTGGAGTACAAGAATGGGAAAACTCATGAGAAGGAATCTGGTCCGAATAGAGGTGATAGGGATGACGATCGTCGCTACACACCTCGCCAAAGGAAAGACGAACAGAATGACCGACCGCGGCAAAACCATCAAGGGCAACGAAGGAACGGAAGACGTGGCGACCGTGGTGGGAGACAATGGAATGATCGGTGGAATGATCGATACGGCGACGATCGACGGGACAGCCAACGATCCCTTGCCCCACAAGTTCTCCCGCCACCTCCAGCGAACCCGCCAGCCGAAAGGGCTAATCCAGAAAATGTCAATTCGGTGGACAATGAAATGATGTACCCAGAAATTTTTGTGATTTTTGGTGGAGATCGCTGGGATGTAACAAGAAGGAAAGGAAGCGCCATGCTAGGGAAATGCTGAATTCGTCGGAAGTCATGTCGATCAAGGAGGGTCAGAAACTGCCGAAGATAGATATAACTTTCGACGATGTTGACAAGGAATGTATCTACGAACCTCAGAATGATCCTATTGTTATAAGTGTTGTCATTGCCAATCGTAGGGTACACCGGATTTTGGTCGACCAAGGGAACTCTTGTAATATGATCTCTAAAGGAGTGATCGACTGCAAGGATATTAGCATGACTGGCCTACAGATCATAACAATGACACTATGGTCCTTTGACCAACGATCGGTCACCCCCCTCGGAAAAATCATTTTGCTAACCACAATCGGATTGGGGGAAAAATCATGGACGGAAATGTTGGAATATGTGGCTATGGACATTGATATGGCATACAATGTAATTCTGGGACGATCGGGGCTTTATGCATTTGAAGTCGTGCCCTCCACAGTTCATTTGAAGCTAAAATTTCCAACCACAGTCGGGATTGCAACCATAAATATCGATCAAGCAACCGTACGCTCCTGCTATGTTTCGTCTTGTCGATCTAGAGTCCATGCTGTTGAAGATTTACGGGAGCCAAGAAGGACCATGGAACCAGGGGGTATAAAGACGTGGAACTTATCCCTGGAGATTGCGAAAAGACTACTCGAATCGGTTTGGATCTTATTCCATCTTTTGAGATTGAATTAATTAAACTATAACTGGATAATGCTGAGGTTTTGCCTGGAGCCCGAAGGATTTGTGTGGCATAGACAGAACAGTGATGAAACACCATATCAATACCCATTCTAGTGCACGACCGGTAAGACGGAAATTGCGTTGTTTTTCGCCTCAGGTTGTGGAGATTATTGGACAGGAAACCTCAAAATTAGTAGCTACTGGATACGTAAAAGAGATAAAATATTCAGAGTGGTTGGCTAACCCCGTTGTGGTGCCAAAAGCAGGAGGAAAATGGCGAATGTACATCGACTACAAGGGCTGAACAATTTTTGTGAATATGATCCTTACCCCATTCCGCACATTGACAAGTTAGTTGACGTTGTTGTTGGGAGCACTATGATGAGTACTATGGATGCATACTCTGGGAATTACCATATTTTTCTTGCTAATGAGGATCAGAAAAAATCTTCGTTTGTGACGCCAAGTGGTGTCTTTTGCTACACCGGATGCCGTTCGGGTTAAAGAACGTTGGGGCTAGCTACCAGCGTTTAGTTAATTTAATTTTCAAAGATTTGATAGGAAAGGAAATGGAAGTGTATGTGGATGATATGATTGTTAAGTTGATGAATGATGAGGACCATATTTCCTATTTGTCGAAGTGTTTCGAAGTCTGTCGAACATACCGTTTGAAGCTCAATCCTGCTAAATGTTGCTTTGGCATTCGAAGCGAAAATTTTCTGGGGCACTATGTCTCTCAAATAGGAATCGAGGCGAACCTGGAAAAAATGAAAGCCATAATTGACATGCTCCCACCCATAACGAAAAAGGAGTTTCAGAGCCTGACAGGTCGATTGGCTGCTCTGAACCGATTTATTTCCATATCTGCTGATCAGGCCTTGCCCTTCTTCAAAGTCCTCCGACAGGGTAACAAGCTTGAATGTGATGAAGAATGTAATCAGACATTCGACGACTTGAAGAGATATCTATCTAATCCACCCCTTCTAGTGAGCCCGACGAACGACGATCCCCTGGGCCTTAATCTGGCAATCTCGATCGTCGCAGTGAGCGATGCTTTAGTGACGATCGGTGAGGGGATTCATCGACCCATGTACTATGTTAGCCACACGTTGCTTTCATTGGAGACAAGGTACACGAATATTGAATAATTTGTTTTAGCTTTAAAGAAGGCTTCAGTCAAGCTGAAGCATTATTTCGAGGGCCGCCAATTCAAGTTTTCACAGGTCAACCTTTACAAGCTGTTTTGTCTAAGTTAGATACGACGACAAGATTGTCAAAATGGACTATTCAACTTAGTGCAGTGAACCTAGAATTTGTGCCCCGAAGGGCCATAAAAGCTCAAATTTTGGCAGATTTTGTGGTAGAGATGACAAGGTCCGTGGTGGTTACGAGCAAGAAGATGACGTATGGGACATGCTTGTTGATGGGTCCACACAAGGAGAGATTGGAGCTGGGATTCGTTTTGTTACTTCTCGAGGAGAGCATATAAACGTGGAAGTGAAGTTCTCTTTTCACTGTTCCAATAATGCGGCAGAATACGAGGCATTGATTGCAGGAATTCGCCTTGCTTTGGGTATTGGGGTAATGCATATCCGTGGGTTTACGGATTCTAAATTGGTCGTTGAACAATTTGCAGGAACCTTTGAGACACATGAGCCTGCTATGCAACGATATAAAGAAGAGGTGGTCAAGATTATGAAATCTTTAAAATCATTTGTGTTGTTACATGTGCCCAGGGAGGAAAATCGTGAGGCTGATGCGTTGGCACACCTAGCAGCAAGCTCACCAGAATTACAGGATGGAACCATACAGGTTTTTATGAATTCCAAGCCGGCGATCAACTTGCAAAATGTGGCACAGTCGACTGATCCTGGAAGTGTCGATGGGCAATTAATCGGAAACATTGATGCTGAGCCGATGCCTACTTGGATGCAATAGCTGGTGGATTATTTGACGACTGGCATTCTCCTTGAGGAAAGAAACGAGCGACGAAGATTGGAATCAATGGCACGGAGGTTTGTTATTAATGACAAGGTCTTGTATAAAAAATCTTTTGACGGCCCGTTATTGAGGTGCCTCCGTCCCTTAGAAGCGCGATCGACGCTTAGTGAAGTGAATGAGAGAATCTATGGAAATCATTCAGGAGCAAGATCTTTGGTCTTCAAAGTGAGACGATTGGGTTTCTTTTGGCCCACCATGATGGCCGATGCAAAGGATTTCGTTAAATGGTGTACACCATGTCAATATCATGCTAATTATCATCTATATCCAGCTACGGAGTTGAATTCCACCCTGCTCCCTTGTCCTTTCGATGGATGGGGAATTTATATTTTGGGACCAATTCCTCAATCGATAAATCAAAGAAGATTATGTGTCGTGGCTGTGGAATATTTTTCCAAGTGAGTTGAAGTTGAACATGTCTCATCAATTACAGAGAATGCGGTTAGAAAGTTCCTTTGGAAAAATATTATTTCACGTTTTGGAATACCACGGGTGTTAGTTTCAGATAACGACACGCAGTTCACGGAAAAGAAGATTCAGGATATGTGTATTGAGCTGAATCAAACAAATGTTTTCCTCTGTATCACATTCTAAGACGAACGGCCTAACAGAGGTATCTAACCCTGCGATCGTTAAGGGTATAAAGAGGAAGCTAGAGGATATCGGAGGCATTTGGCCCGATCTGCTGCAAGAGGTACTATGGGCATACCGGACGACTCCAACTCATACCATCGGGGAGACTCCCTTATTCATTGGTTTACGGATCGGAAGCCCTGGTACCATGGAGAATATTTTGAAAACACAAAGGGTGGTCATGTACTCGGAAGAAAAAAACGATGAATTGAGGAAGATGGATTTGGATTTAATTGGGGAGAAACGATAAGATATCTATGATCGACTGTTAAGGTATCGTCACACCATGGAAAAATGTTATAATAAAAAGGTGAATCCCCGATCGTTTTTAAAAGGAGACTTGGTTCTGCGAAGTGTGGAAGCGCAGAAAAATCATGGCAAACTCGATCGTCGATGGGAAGGTCCTTATAGGGTGAATGATGTGTTGTTTGGAGGGGCTTAAAGATTGGAAACATTGGATGTGGACGAATTTCCAAGATCCTGGAATATTGATAATCTCCGAATTTATTATCCATAGTTTGAGTGTAACATTTACTACTGCTTTTGGCGCTTGTGATGAAACTTTAAAACCTTCCAAGTTGTTTAAATTAAAACGCTATTAGAATGTATTTATTGCCCATAATATCCAAATGTGTCGATTGACAACACATGCATTATTATGCCCTTATAATCGAACGTCCTATTCTAGTGACCCCTTCGTTAATGTCCTATCATCTGATGTCGAACCTATCGATCATTGATAGCATCTTCGAGGATTCCGTATCGGGATTTCCTGCTGACGTTGACTCTTAACGACCGAGCTACTGTCAATGATTGTGTTGAACGTTCCTTCTCAGAAATCCTCTTCGGTTATGATCATGTCGATCGTTTATTCTCAGGAAAAATCATCGGCTATAATCATGTCGATCATTCCATTTTAGGAAACATCTTCGGCTATAATCAGGTCGATTGTTCCTTCTCATGAAGCATTATCTGCTATAATCATGTCGAACGTTCTTTCTCAGGAATCCTCTTCGGTTATGTTTACGTGGAGTGATCCTTCTCAGGAATCCTCCTCGGCTATGATTACATCAAACGTTCCTTCTCATGAATACTCTTTGGCTGTAAGAACGTTTCCATCTCAGGAAACTTTTTCAGATATAATCGTGTCGATCATCCCTACTAAGGAAACGGATTTGGCTTTAATTATGTCTAACGATCCTTATCAGGAATCCTCTTCGAAAATTAGGCCAACTTTTTTATTTTAGGGAGACCTACTTATTATGTTTGCATCAAACGCTCTTGCACAGGAGACCTATTTGGCAAAACTTCATATTTTATCTTAAAATATGAAATCTCTCATACTGGTACAGATAAAGGTTATGTTTTCATCAAATTGATCCATCAAAATGATCAACACGGTAATAAGTCTTCACGAGTGGGAATTAGAGATGGTACACATGTGCTATGGTATAAACATATGTATCAGGGGCTAGATTGGTAAATTACCCACTGCGTTGTTATATTTCACCTCATGGTTTCATATAATGGTAAAATTGCATGATCGATCGACAATATGAAGAACACAAGATTCTGGAATTCTGGATGGAATGGTTATGTCAATCGGTATTAAAGCAGTAGGATGTCGATCGACAATTGAAATTATTATTATTGAAGTATTATAAAATCATGAAGAAATTACAAAACTACATTCAGGAAGATGAATAGCTAAATGTTAATGCCCCTAGACTATCTAGAACAAGATTATCCAACCGATCGACATGAGGATGAAATTCTGGATCAGGATCGTTCCGCTCATGGGCGAGCGAGGATTAAAGTCCCCATAAAAAGTAAGGGGATCCACACTCTCCCATTCCTCGGAATTAGGTTTGAGTTCAAAGATGTTGACGATTTGTTGCTTTATTATCGTCTTTTGCTTCTCCACCAATCCGAGTGAGTAAGTCGTCGCCAAGGTTTTGAATGTTGGCGAGACCACGAACCGATCCAGAAATAACGACATGTCTTCTTTATGTTTGTCGATCATTTGTTGAAGAGCGGAAATCCGACCTTCATAATCCGAGCACTTCTTGTTAATATCTTGAAGAATGCCATCGGTAGAGTTCAGAAAATGCTGAACCTTATCTTTTTGGACCATGAGAGTGTGGCGATATTCCTCCTAAGCATATTTAAGTGCGTTTGATGCCAGATCGACATTTTTCCATTCGGCCTCCAGCTTAACTTCAAAGAGGTCGCGATGGCCTTCAGGCTTAGCTCTCTTTTTCATTTCTGCTTAGATCTCTTGGGCTGAACGGGATAATTCCTTGGTGACCACATTCACTCTGTTCTTCAAGGTCTTGTTTTCTTTCTGAATGTGGAGGAGTTCGTGGACTTGACGTCTTGCTTCGGCTAGCTCCCCCTCTAGCCTACTGATTTCATTTCTATTTTCTGTGGCTTGGTCATTTGCCTTAGAAAATTTCTTCTGCAGAAGTGTGATCGCCTACAAAGAGCATGTTGTCTTATGATACAGAGACAACATTTACTTCGATGTATGCGATGGTCGACAAATGGTTTGATCAGCAATAATGAGTATGTAACATTTAAATAATGTTATTTAAAATACCTCACGAATGGCGATTGCCGCTTTACCAAGTGAAGTAGGTGGTGGAAGAATAAAGTTATTCTCCATGTTTTTGCTCTGGAATTCAGCAAACCATGAAGGAAAACTCTGACTTCTAGATGACGAACTAGCTTCGGAAGGCGATGCAACTTCGTTTTCCATCTGAGTTTGGACTGGAGGAGGCGGAAGATCGGTCATTGGGGTTGTTTGCAACCTTGTAGGAGATTCCCTCGAATAGTCGATCCGTTGGACTTGCTTAGTCTACAGGAATTCATTGAAGAGTAAACGACATTAAGCAGTCCAACCTGCGATCCTAAAACAACTTTCAAGTGTTAGATCGTCAAAAAATTGGTTTACCCTTTCACCGAGGGATTCCATTGGAATAGCGACGATCGACAAAGGGTTTGGTCTTGACCCTTCGATATCATCAGCCGATCGCGATGCTTCTGCCGCCTCAGAAGCATCCCTTTCTGCAGTTGTTATCGCCAAGGATGAAGAAGAGGACTGCAGCGATGGAGATTTCCTTTTTGATGCAGAAACCTGTAAGCATGAGACAAAGGTGGGATGATGGATGAGCAAGTGGGGATTACCTTCGTCTTTTTGGCCTTCTTGTGTAGTCTTTTAGCGTTCATCTCCTGTTTTCTCTTCAGTTTCCCTCTAGAAGAGAGTTTAGATGAGGAAGCTGAAATTTGGAACAAGAAACGTAGTTATGATATAAAGGGTAAAACTATAAAGAATAAACCTACGTTCTGTGTGGGGAGATGAAGGTTGAACCGAGGGTCAACCGATGGGATCGCTCATCGATCGACCTATTACGTGCAAACAAATAAGATTATCCTCTGCACATAATACATTCCAGTTAAGATGATCGTCTTTTTGTGGAAAATTTTCCATCATAACAGGCAAATTCTTTAGCTGATCAGCAGTTAGAATCGTTTCTTCATCGTCGATTATGAACTTGCCTGTAGTAGACGATACTTGGAGAGGGAATTCAAGGTTATCATCTTGAATCCCGACCCAGACAAAAGAGTTGTACTAGTCGCGTTGCGAATCTGGTCGCTAGACAAGATCATTGTTTTTACCTCTGCTGGAGAAGTACCGTAGCTTACGTTGGGCGAAAACGTGGGTGCCCGATCGCCACATCACCTTGTAGATCATCAGGAAGTTGGTGACGATCGGGGCTATTTTAGCAGCATCGCAATAGTGGATGAAAGTGACGATTACCAAGTTGTTGCTTGCCATCATAGCAAAAACGGGCATCGCCAGGTCCCACAGCAATTCACCGACGAATGGATGAATGGGGAACCTCAATCCATTCTTCAGTGCAGAGATCGTCACTGGTATGGCCTTGTCCAGTGACAATTGTCTAGCAACTGGGCATGGCTCAGAACCAGGCTCGCCGATTTCCAGTTGATATTCTTCAGGAAAGTTAAATTTCTGAACCCGCTGCAAGTAAGGTTAAGCGTCATAAATTAAATACCCGCAAAAAAAAATGTATGAACCCGCTGGAAACCTAAGAAAATAGAAGAAACTCCCTGGAATAGTAGGAAAAATCGCGTTTGATCGCGAAAATGGAGTAAAATCAAAATAAAGATCGTATAAGCAGGGAAAACAAATAAACCTGGATGATTATGGGTAGAGAAGGAAAAGAGTAGTCACCGGAGTTGATTGATGAGTTGCCGAAAATCGCCTGGAAGTAGAGAGCATAATAGGTTTCGAAAGCGCGATTGGGAATGATGACGATGACGAGGGTTTTGTTTGAAAACAACGCTCAGGATTGTGCCACGTGGACGATCCAGATTGCGACTCTCTGGCTTTCACACGGTTTTCAAGATCGGTGATGGAACAGGTCTGACACGTTGAACAGGAAGTCAGATCTGAAAGCATGTGTGTCGATCGGGATGATTGCTGACGATTTGTGACTGCACATAAGTCACGACGATGTCAACTTCCTCCGACGTTCGACAACGACGATCGGTTGAAGTTGAGGGGCTAATGTTAATGCACGACTTATGACAACCGGTCAGGATCGGTTATCTAAAATAAGTGTGAGAGAGAAGGTAGTATTAGAATGTCCGATCGACCCCTGATTACCGACCGGACAAAGGGATCAGTCTATCGGAATCATATGAAGCGAGGCAGGATCGATGACGGATTGCTATGATCAGAAAGACGGGCATACGATCAACATCCTCAGGAGGAAATGACAACAAAAGCTGTGTCATTACTTCAAGCGGCGGTGTGCGGCTTCGGCGTGGCGAAAAGTCACGTAAATCAGCTCGAGGGCGGCTGTGATGTGATTAAAGAAGATCACGATTAGATTATGTAATATTAAAGTATGTTAAATGTCTCTATAAAAGGGAGGCGAGAAATGTAACCAAAGGACAAGCTCCCAGGAGATTTCCTACTTCTAAGCTCTTAGTGAATTCCCTGCCTGAGTTTGATGCCCCGTGGGTTTTCCTCCTGGTTCTCGGGTTTCTCACGTATAATTTATTGTTTTCCTTTCATTACGGCAACCGAATACCAGCTGTACCCTCACTTAATTCATAAAATATCACAGTGTATATTTTTACTCCTAACAGAATTTTTTCTTACTAATAGCACTATAAGAATATTTTTTACATTTAATGTCATTGAATTTTTGCTTATTCGTTTATTAATAGTGTTAGTTTTATGAATTTTGAAAATTACAGTGATGGACGTGCCAATTAAATAGGTTTCGAAGAGATCGGTTTATGTTACATTAAGAAACAGATCTCCAATTTTTAATTAAAAAATTACATTTTCATGTGAGTATGTGGGCTACAAGAAACCTACCTAAGTGTCATTAAATTAACTTCGAGCATTAGTCTTCTTCTCCACATTTAATTAAGTATATATTTTTTGTAATTTTTGGAATTCTTTTGTGATATTTCCCTTTGGAAAATAAAAAATGCGCATCTTTTCAATGTTTTTAAATTTTTTGTATAAAACATTGAAATATTTGAAACATACTTTTTTTAAAATGAAACATTATTTTTTTTAAATAATATTTTAGATTTTTTGTAATATAAAATAATGAGAATATGGCGTCATTCGTCCTCATAGTTTGATGGTTGTGGCAAATTTAGTCATCAAAGTTTATATGTGGTATTTTCAGTCCTCGTACTTTTTGACATTTGACAAAATTGGTCCTCAAAGTTCAAATTTAGTCATCTAAATTAAATCAAACAAAACAGGTCCCCGTAGTTTACATGTATTGGGAAAATCAATCCCCGTAATTTTGAGAAATTGGCGAAATGGGTCCTTCAAAACTTTAACGCCGTAATTTTCAGCCTTTAGCTCATAATTTATTCTCAGTGGCAGTCTCATATTTTCTTCTCTTCATCTTCGCTGTTGCACTGCTCCGCAGAAGTTACGCAGATTCATCTTCACTTTTCTTCGAACGCCACTGTTTCACCAAAGGTCCTCATCGTTTTATCTTTGTTTTTCGTTTCCTTGCTAGTGTCACTAGTTACCGAAGTTGAAGAATTTCATTTGCACAAATTACAAACATTGTGGACCAAATTTGACACATACATATAACATTAATGACTAATTTTGTCAAATGTGAGAAAATATGATGACTAATTTTACTACACATAAAGTTAAATGACTTAATTTGCCACAATTACCAAAGTAGAATGACTAAAATTGCAAAAATAAGAAACTACGATGACCAAATTTGCGCATCGCCCATAAAAAAATGTTTCGGCATAAAAAATTGTATTTACAAAGTTTAATTACTGTTTGAATTTTTATTTTTTCAAACTAAATATAAATTTTCTGTTATTTTGGGTTTTTTGCTATATTCCCATTTTGAAAATAAATATTTGTAGTTTTGTAATTTTTTGTTAAACATTGAAAATTTTTAAAGATAGATTTTCGAAAATGAAACATAATTTTTTGTAATTCGTATTTTAAATTTTTGTGATATATTTGTTTGATTTTTAACGTTTCACTTGACGCTGAAAAAATTGTCATTTACAAAGTTTAATCGTTGTTTGGATTTTTATTTTCTAAAAATTAAATATAAATTATGTGTTAAATTTCAAATTTTTGTTATATTACATTCTGTACTATATGAACTTATTTCAAATAGTTATAAATTTTTGGAAGTAGAAATTGTTGGGAATAACACGTGTGCGAACAACCTCGATGGGTTACTTAGAATCCAAGAATAATAACAGTGTTGAAGAACAAAAACAAAAACAAAAACAACATGGAAAACCCAAGGCGGGTGAAAAACCATGTGACCGGCGGAACGGTCAAATCCACTATCGAAAGAAGAATACAACACATTCACACAAGAGTTCTCTCATATTCATAGACAACAAGATATGATGAACCGAAGTCCTACAAAACAATAAACACCAAACCTCTTTATATAGTGGAGATGTTGGAGATATTTAAGGTAACTAAGCAAATATTTCCTAATATTTAATCATATCCAAATATATGATGTTTCCATAATCAAATCATATATATGCTTCCATTTGATATTATCTTGTTTCCTTCAATATCTCTTTCCATAAGGCTATCTGTAACATTGTCCGCGTCCAAAACCATTTCCGCATATAAATCTCTCTATACATCATTATTCTCTCACATCCACATCATATTATCTTTCCATTTCTAAAACATATCGCTCATCCACATCATTAATTATTTTTCTTTCATCCAAATCATATTCTCTCTCCAAATTTCATTTAATTTTTCTATCTCATCAACTTTATCATTTTATTCATTATTTATCATTAAATATTACATTTTAATTTTAATAATTTTAATTCAATATAAATATTAAAGGTTTTAATATTATATGATATTAATATTTTAATATTATATAAGATTAGCCAGTAGCAATCGGCAATAGGAAAGGAGGAGGCGTCATTACTACTGGCAAAGGGATGTCAAAGTCGTCGGGTGAAGGGGTATGCATCCATGGAGATGGGAGAATAAGAGAAGAGAAGCAGGTATCAGGATTAGGAGGAAGAGATAAAATAAAGATTTTAATTTTTTATTATTAAATAATAAGAGGAGCTCTACGGACCAGGGGTGTCCAAGCCCCTGTCCGCAGATCTTATTTCTCCGTGGCCACACCAGCGCCTATGTAACCATGGGCGCTGGTGTGGCGGACAAAGCGGCGAAGAAGGCCGTATGGAAATACGGCCTTCTCCACCTTTACAGGTAACCTTACTAACACCCATCATGGACCAAGTGGTCTTGTCATGTCTCTATTCGGTTTTGGACTGATTGTCTCCATCTCATACATTCGGGTCTGTTCATTTGTGTACTTCGCTATTGCGTACTCCAGTACAAGCGTGATCGGTCTGTATCAATATCGAACATCTTTTAAGTGTGCCCATAATCCAAGAGTAGCCAATCATCATCTGATCTCCACACCTAACAGAAATATTTGCTTGTGTTATTTGATTTGTATGTGAACGAAAAAAATTGATTTATCTTATTATTAATTAATTGTGTTATGTATTTCAGGTAAATGCTAAATATATTGATAATGCATATCAAATATCGTATTCCATATGAATACATTATTATCGAGCCATTGATGGATGAAAACATATAAAGCATTCCTCCACCACGATTTGCACTTAACTCGATCACCATAACGGTGGAACATTTGCATTGTGGGTTGCATTTTCCGATTCTGCAGTTCATTAGGGATTTGTTGCAATGCGTGAAACTACCCCTTAGTATTGTGGCCCCATAGGATATTACGATTGTCCTCGGGTATTTGAAGTTTTGTAAGGAAGAACAACTTGTTCCATCATTGTCCGATTTTTTTGCGGTTTGTAATTGCAAAAAGTCTGCAATGATGTCAACATATATTACTTCACCAGGAAGGTGAAGTTCATAACCAAGAATTGCAAGGATAGGGAAACCTGAAGGGGCTCACAGCCTCCAGATCATAGAAATTAGCGTTGCAGACATGGATCGGAAGAAAGAATTATACAATACAAGATATTATCAGTCATCCGATTATTCAACCAGGTTAAATTAGTTCATGTAGTAATTATTGCGGAATATTTTAACAGTTTATTCATTTTGTAAAGGTTCTCTGAGACAACGCATTTTCGTAGGAATGTTACATAGCCAGATGTTTGGCAACTGCAACAACCTCGCACTGACAAAGTCATATTGCTCCCTGATTGATTAGAAATTGAATTCTCTGTACCAAAGGATTCGGATCCCCTCGATTAAAAAATACAACGACTCCTTTCACGGTTGGGAATCGCAAATGCTACAGTGACATCTATGAGTACAGTCTTTGAAAGTCTAAAGGGATCAATTCAGAAAGCCAATGAAGACTACAATAATTTGAATATAGAACATCCCTAGTATGTAAACCGAGAGGAAATGTCTAAAGAAACCTCTATGACAAGACAATGAAACTTGAATTGATTGGAGGCTATCTAGAAGAAGTCGTAGCATGCAAGGAAGACTTGGCTATGCATATGGTAATTCTACATAATGAAAATGAGTTGCTAGAGTTAAATATGAATGAGATTTATTAACATGACTTTTAAGTAACCGTACGTTAACTTTTTTATTTGTAGGCACAGTATGTATTTTCTAGCATGAATGTATTTTCTACGCTATCAATTATATAAATTTCATCGACATATTCACTTGCGTCTCTGATGAAAATGTTACATTCTTACACAAACACAAAGTTAGTTTCACGTGATACATTAAAGTACAAGTAAAACATTAAAAAATCATACCACTTTGTGCATGCGAACGATGGATTCGCGATGGTGCTCTTAAACCATTAGTGCATGTTCTCGTGGTGATTTGATTTATTAACACTACTTTTAAGTAACCGGACGTTAATTTTTTCTTATTTGTAGGCCCAGTTCAATAGATCGGAGGGGAATGATAATTGATGGCTTACTGAAGACGTGGATGCAAAACCTGATTTGCAATCTTGAAAAACAGGTCGCATTTTTGCATAAACAGTTGGGCACATCCAAACCATTGACCTTGAGGCGAAGGCAAGGTCGACCCTCCATCTCACACCCCCGTAAGTGTGGAGCTTCAAGTCTGCTGGGAAGCCATCTGATACATTATGCGATGATGTTGAAATCTTGCATGAAGTGAAGAGGGAAACCGATGAATTACCTTGTTATTTTTAACAACTCATTTAATTAATGTTGTAAAAAAACTATTCTTTTAATTTATTTGTTTACACATTACGAAAATTGCTTAAAAATTTTGTCACGGATGTGAGCTTCGATGTGGTACAAATGTACACATCATCCTTTTCCAGACAGATCAACGCGGTTGCTCGTGTCCTGATGTTTCCGGTGCATGGCCTCCAACTCTCGCCTCTTGAACATGGGTAGTCATGTGTGGGGGATGCGCATGTTACGTTGTTGAATTTCTAATGGACGACTCGGGGTGACGTCGTTGTCCTAGATCCATTTGGCTAGTGAAACGAGTTGATCGATATCTTCCACATCGGCTACGGCGGCGTCGCAACTCGTCTACATATAAGGGAAAAACTGCTTGTAGCCATTATATTGGGTCTAAAGTCGAATTAAATTGGGACATATATGTATTTTCTACGTTATCAATCCTATAAATTTCTTCGACATATTCACTTGGGTCTCTGTTGAAAATGCTACACACTTACACAAAGACAATTATTTTCACGAGATACATTAAAGTACAAGTAAAACTTTAAGAAATCATACAACTTGTGAATGCAAACAATGGATTCACAATTATGTCCATAAACCATATGTGCATGTTCTCGAATATGTGTCTACAATGTGGATTGTAACATCACATGTATTTCTATTCTCACGTGAAATAACAGAAGGTGTCATTCTCAATCTATCGTATTTCTCTATGCGTAGGCCAAATCCTTAGTTATACCCATCGTTGAAGATTCTTGTTACTTTCTCGGACCAAGAAAATCACCGCACGCAGATCTGCAGCCTCATTACTCGGATGGGTTGAATTTGGCCTTCGATGTCAATGCTCCTCACCATCAACGTCGTGAAAAAAACCTCACGAAGAATTGAAATTTCCAAATAACATATCCATTATAGACAAATTTCTAAACAACAATTCAATTTAAACTTCATAGTATATCATCTTCAAGAGGCATTACATATTTATAAAGGATGATTGCAATTATTTTATGACATCTTATGTCGCAAAATGATTGAATTTGTCTAATCATAATCCACAACAACAAATTGAGTTATGTGAAACCGAACTCATTATTTTTTTATTTAAAAAATTACCTCGACTTCCCGGAAACCGAATTCAAAATGAAATTAAATTAAAAGAAAGACTTAGGTGATTCCAAACATGATTTCAACGTACATCAATGTTATTTCAAAAACAAAAAATATTCAACGACAAGTTCGCTAGTAGCAGTGTCTGACACTGATGCTAGAGAATTTTTCCCATGGTTATAGTGTTAAGACGTAAAAACCATATGAATAAGTTGAAATGATAATTCATTGGACTTCTTGGGGTTTTCTCTTCAAATCAAAACTCTCTGGTGATATGAGATTTATGAAATTAGAAACGTTTAATTTAGCGTTATTGGGAAAGCAAGCGTGGAGACTAATCACAAGACCTGAATCCATATTTAGCCATGTGTTCAAAATGAAGTACTTTATGGATACTTATTTCCTAACTGCAGTCATAAGAACAAATCTCTCTTATGTTTGGAGAAATATACTACAGTAAAAAAATTTGAGTAGTGAAGGGATTATGTGGAGGATAGGTTTGAGAGAGCAAATCCGTGTATAGGATGATCATTGGTTACCACAATCGCCAACTTTTAAACATTTTTTGAACCCCATGGGTTAGATGCTGACCTTCGGATCTTAGATCTTATTGAGTGAGAATCTAAAAAATGGAACTTTGAGTTTATCTGATAACATTTTTTGACTGAGGATTTTGAAAGTATAAAATCAATCCCTTTTGAGCCCTCAAGGCACTCAGATCGTCTTCTATGACACTTCACAAAATATGGAATTTATTGGATAAAAATTGTTTTTATGTAGCACTCTCTATAGACGAAAGAGCGTTGGAGGGATCCTCTATTCTCCCAAGACCCATATCTTATTTTTGGAAAGCTTTATGGCGGCTACAACTACCCCAAAGATTATACTCATTGGATGGAAATTATGTTTAGGTATAATGACTACTAAAGTGGAACTCAAGCGTCGTAGAATCACCGATCATGATCAATGCTCAATTTCTAAACAAACTTCTGAATCTATGCAACATCTATTTATGAATTGCACATTTGCATAAGTCTTGACTTTATCGAATATGTCATGACAAAATATTTCAACATGGGACAGCTCTCCGTTACAATAGATATTACATTATTTACCTATCAAGTGAAGACTTTGGTTTAATCTTGACCATATGCTGGACTATTTGGTGGAAACATAATTGTGCTCTCAATGAGGAAGTGTATGTAGATACTCTAACAATGTTTTGATTGATATGTTGTTTTTACTATGCAAATTTGATGATTTCAAAGTCATATTTGTGAAGCAAAAAGGGAACCTCATTGCTCATAAATTGGTCAAACTACGGTCGTTAAATTAGTTTGGTTACAATAGTTGAAAATTATTATCTTATATCCTGGAATTGTTAACACTAGATATGATGGAACGAAATATTCAAACGTTACTTACCAAAAAAAGGTAGAAAAGACATTCATATAATTGGGGGTATTTATATAATTTTCTGAATTTTAAAATGTAGGAGGGTTCCTGGTTTTGGATCAGAATTCAAAATTGGAGAAGACGACGGGCGAAATGGGGTTATTCGATTCATCGCCGGATTGGGATAACTTGACATTTCTTCTTCTTCGACCAATTTTCGCCATTCTATTCAGCTTCTCAATACTCTTTCTCGGTATACTTCTATCTATCAAATTCTCGTTTATTTCTTCGATCCTGTAATTGAATCTGTTTTTTTCTTGTGCAAAGGTTGGTTTTTAGCGTGGAAGCTTGTGTTGGTTCATGTACCTCTAGTGCAAGAGATTTTCGGGTTACGAAAGAAACCCAAGAAGCCAAAGCCAGCCATTAGTCGAAGATTAACTCGATTTTACAACAGTGTTGGTCCAAATCAGTCATGAAACTGGTTAAATTTCCTGGTTATTGTTAAGTTTTCTGATGTGTTTGTTGTGTATATTCCAAGATACTGCTGGCCTAAGGAACTGAATCTTGTTAGGTAAATAAATTCATTGCATCAACTACGGATCTGTGCTTTGTTTTAGAGTTAAGTGGATCTCATTTGTTCTTAGTACAANTTAATGAATGATGGAAATGATAAGGGTAAAAGAAGAGGGAATAAGAAAACGGTTAAGTGAAATGGTTAATGTGTGTGTGTAAGATGTAACTAAGAAGTAAGAAAGATAATGTGTAGTGTGTGTGAAGTTTCCTTTAATAGATTGTGACCGCTTTACAGATTTTGTAGGTGACGCAGATGAGATATGATAGGGACGGGGAAGGAGGTCGTCGGTTGTCCGGTGATAGAGTTCGGTCCTTCGGAGAATACTCTAAATTATGCAGTCGTACTTTAATGTTTTGAACTATGTTTTAAATTTGCTTCCGAACATTTCCGTTTTAATTATCATGTTTTAACAAAACAACTAGGTCCAAATTAGGGTCGTTACACCTAGATTTCCTCAGTTCGGCCTTCGACTAATTGCTTTCATCTCATATCAGACACATTCGTAGTTATCCATTGATATTATGTAATTGGTCATCTTGACGATAAACATATGTCAATCACCCACTATCAAAGCCAAATGATGTTCATCGTCTAACTTTGCTCGATCGACAACAATATCGATCGTCATTCAAGTGTAGTCGATCACCATCCGATCTCTACACCTAACACAATCAGGCTTCATTAAATATATATTTTCAACACAAGTGCGTTGAATTGGATGAGTTATGTAAAATTTCATGCGCTAATAAGTTTAATATTTTTTATTGAGATCATGTTTCTTTTAATGTACAAATTTTAATAATTTTTGACAAATTTGATCTTCTTCATTTGTAATACTATATTTAGTTCTTAAATTTTAATGTTTTGTTAAATTTGATATTCAAAATTTGCAATATTTGTTAAATGGAATATCCAAAGTGGAAAAATTGATCTCTAAATTTAATATTGATCAAAGATTTTAATTATTAAAATTGAAATTTTTTGGAATTAATTATGTCATTCGTAATTTTGAATATTAGTTTTACCAAAACATACAAAGTATGTGGATCGATTTGTCATCTTCATACTTTAGTATCAATCTTTCAATTAAAATTACCAAAATCATGTTAAATTTACATGTCATCCTTTTAATGTATTAATTTCATCTAGGTTGCTCTAGAATGCTGAATCCGAGTGACTATGAACCGATTCATCAATTTGAATGCTTTTTGTTTCACATTACCCAGATTTTTGGTATCACAAAGAAAATTAGTTATTAAGATGTATGACCCGATCCAAGAAATTAGTCATTAAGATCTAGGGATAGGTAATTGTTTCATTTAGGTTGATTTGAATAATTAAACGGATGGNGAACAATATTCGAACATATTTTCACGTTCGAATAAAATATGAACGAACATGAACACAGCGCGTTCGGTTCGAATAACAGCCCTATGATTGAGGTAAAAAAATGGGTGACGTTTGCACACGACCCCTTAAGTTACAGGGTGTGTAAAGGCAATGCCCCCATAGTTTTGAAATTGCAGATTAGATCTAGTGTTTGAACGAAAATGTGCACGTCTGGCCCTTAAAGTTTTTCTAATTGCAAGAATGACACTCGAACTTACAAAAACCGTTTATTTTTTACCCTCGTAACGGCACCGTTTAAGTTTGAAAATGACCCTCGAAGTTTTCAAATTGTTATATTTTGGCACTCTATCTTTAGAAATGTTACTACCATGCCCCTAAAAGATAAAAAACATTGCAAGGATGACCCTCAATATTAAATAATCATGCGATTTAGACACCTTAAGTTGGAAAAAACATAAAAAATGACCCTCGTTGTTGGAGTGTTGTCTTTCAGACATGAAATGTAACTTGATGAAAATGTATTATATCGTATCATGTTTATTCGAAAATAAATTAGCATACACATTTATTGATCACGATTATTATCGGGGAGAAATATTGTTTAGTTTAACGTGGAGTAGGAATTGTTTCGTCTAAAATAAATATAGTGTATTGATAATCAAGTTGGAAACATTGTGAGTATGTTTATTGTGTTATATCTCAATAAAGAAATCATTTTCAAGTTCGAATAAAATGAATATGCTCATTCAGAAATTGGTATGATGAAAACATGTAAACGATTTGGCAGACTAGTTGAGTCTTTAAAAGAATGTGATTATCTTCCTTCTAGTTGTGCATAGCAAGTTGATTACACATCATCGAGTATAGTGAAAAATTGGTCGTTTTTTTAAAACATTGAATACCTGGAAATAATGGTACACTGATCAAGGTTACTTATACGAACCGTATGTCAACAAAAATTAAAGGCAAATAAATGTTTGAAAAACAATCAAAATTGTATCGAATAATACAACAAATAGTCGACACATTGTGGGTACGTTTATTGTGCTATGTCTCAATAAAGAAATGATTTTCAAGTTCGAATAGAAATATGACTACAATTTTTTTCGAAAACAATGAAACCTGAGTATAGTTATAAACCTCAACATAAACGTATGTCATCACAGCTTTAAAGTAATAATTTTTTGTAACCAACAAATATTTAACACTTTCTCACTATCCCTATCATAGCAGCGAACTCCTCAACATCTTTTTCGCAGAACCATGTAGGAGTCATCTGATTCAAATTTTGAAAGTATCAATTAGAACCATTGTAGCAAACGAAATAATATAAGGAACACCAAATGAACTTACAAAAGATGGGTACAACACAATGTCGAATGATCTTGGTGCTTGTTGCAAAAATTGAACTGCGAAGTAAAGCACGTAAATTCCACATTCGGTTCCACCTTTTTGACACGGAACCTGCCAAAATTACAATAATGAAAATCCAGTTTATTGTAAGCGTGGTACCAACACACTTACGTTTGGCCACATGATTGAAATACTAGCAACATCATCCCTAGTTGTCGACTCGTCAAACTTGTGCAGAATTCCAAACAACCACCTAACAGCGAAAAAATACAATTAACAACCAAACCAACCACTAAAAAATGCACTTCGTCATATAAGACATTCATTAAAAAAACGGCACATTTGTATACTGACCTCCGTATCGATGAATTAGTCGTGGTTTGGTGGGTCGTTCCCAACGAGTCCAAAACCAACATCCATCTTTGCTGACAATTCAATATGCGTCTCATTATTAATAGAGACCAATGACCCCTGCATCTCCAGCAAAATATTAATCTCCAAAGAAATGAATTGTGAATGTTTATTGCAATTAAAATGTACCCGGTGCATAATGGTATAAAGACAAATTCTTTATCGTAGTCAACTAACTTTTGCCAACCCACAAACTTTTCGTAGAACTCCACAGATCTTATGCAAGCATCGAAAATCTCAGGTAATATCCAATGACATTAGTTTTTTCGTTCAGGGGATAGGCAACATAAAGCCCTTCTGCCATAGTTTGTAACATACAAATGTGATGTAAGATCAAATATCTTAGTAATATTCAAGATTTAAACCAAACATAAGTCTTACAAGCGTATAGTTTCGAATTCCGAAGTATCCAGCTCCCCGTAATTCCACAATCCTCCATTGTTGTCATCTTGGTGATCTGAACTCGACAGTTGGGTCGGTTCTATTCTCTG
Organism: Utricularia reniformis; assembly: GCA_009725065.1. Taxonomy (NCBI): domain Eukaryota; kingdom Viridiplantae; phylum Streptophyta; class Magnoliopsida; order Lamiales; family Lentibulariaceae; genus Utricularia; species Utricularia reniformis. The sequence goes on along the minus strand of RWGZ01001813.1, from coordinate 354,295 downwards.
GTGATAGTTGACATTGTTGATGTTAACCGTGTCGCCTTTTATGAACTCATGTACAACATTTGATTGAAACACAAAATTGGTTTTCATTTGTCGACCTAAGCGGCGTGACTTTCGCTTCGGAGCATTAGGAACATCATTGGACTGCAATGCAAGTTAACATGCTAAATGTTGTTGTAAAAATGTAACAATAAGCACTTACGTTTCTCTTCAACCGCCGTGCATCACTTGCAGGAGTGTAATGAAAAGAATGACCATCATTGGCTGTTGACATTACTCCGGTTTGATCAGGATTTCGGTTCGCATTGTCATTTATTGTTGGGATTTCACGATTTGTATCACACGGTGTGTCTTGCATGGATCCTTAACTCTGTAGCACAAAATGTACCACATATATTCATTTCAAAACGAACGTTATGGTAATCCAAGTGGCATACCTTCTCTGCTGTAGACTCTGGATGAATAGATTTCATGGTTGAATTGTAGGCCTGAAAGAATAAACAAACAATTAAATACATTGTTATTTTTCATGGTTTATCAGTTATAAATATGTTGTATACTTGGTTTTTTTGCTCATCTTCCATTTCTGTGTACACAAATGAATTCTCCTCCACCTTGGAATTTGTTTCCTTAAAAGTTGTTTCTTCCTATGCATATTAATTCAATGCAATAAACGTGAGAATGTAATAAACAACGAAAACGAAACAAAATCGCTAAATCACCTTGTGTTCTTTGTTCGGATCTCTTCGCTTGCAACCTCTCTTGTTGTGACCAAGTTCTCCACATAATCCACACGTCATTCTTCTTTTAATATGGAAAAGGCGATTCCGAAACTGGTTTTTTGGTTCGGTTTTAGACTTCTTCCTTTTCGTGGGTGGTCTTCCACGCTTGACTTTCTTATAAACAGGCGGAAGTGGGGGTTTTTCTTCGCTGCACGGCCAATGCACATGTCCTGGAACACCCTCCAACGGTGCACGATACGCTGCATTAAAACTAGAAACACGAAAAAAATGACTAATGTAGTTATCTAGCAGCTGTTTTTTCTTTTGGATAGCCGCCATGGCATGTTTGCACGGGATACCTACGAATAAGAAAGTAACAAGATAATTGTGCAATTCCTTAAAACTGAAACTTACTAAAACATACCTGTCAATTGCCAAACGTTACACGAACATGTATGTGTTATTAAGTTGCAACAATGTCTGTCATCATGTCCAAGCCACGTCCACCGAAATGGATCTGCCTTTATTAGAACTCCATTGGCACCTATACGTGAGGTCTCAACAAGAGATAATAAAATTTTTGGACAAATAAATCCTTCCATGGAAGATGCAAGTTCCGATCTACGACATCTAACATCCGAAATAACAGTCCGCACATCCTCAAATAAGTCGATAATATGTTGTCGACGAGCCTTTAAGATCATTTTATTGAAACTTTCAGCAGTGTTATTCAACAATATTGCACTCTTCGATGTATGGTCAAAAAACGCACGTGACCAATGTTTCGGGGGGATAGCACTCATTTCCGACCAAGCTTGATGGTTGGCACCTTGTAGGGAGAACATATGACGTTCATAGTCTGCCTGTGTGGTAGACTTTGCAGCGGCCCAAACAATACATCTTACCGCTTCAGAGAAACATTTTTTCGTCTTCAAGTTGGCTAGAATGTGACGCAAGTAATGGCGAACCTGTTGTACGAAGTCGGTGAAACTTTAATCGTACTACAAACATTTTTAAAAAAACATACCTGAACATTGGGTAATACTTGCTGTAGCGCTGGCAGTAATCCAGTTCCTCGATCACACATAATTGTGTACTTCTGCATGTTGGCCGTAGTGATCATCGCATCTTGCTTAATTAACTCCAGAAACCAAACCCAACTTTCGAGAGTTTCCGACTCAACAAGCGCGTATGCGAACGGGTAAACACTATTGTTGGAGTCTAGCCCAACAGCAACCAAGACCTTGTATCCAATAAATATATAATAGTTACGATTTCCTCAAACTATCATTAAAAAAATCATTACATTTGCAATACTAGTACCTGACCGCATAAGATCTCCTTCGTATGCGTACCATCAATGCAAAGTATTGGACGACATGCCTGCCAACCTTCTCGACACGCTCCCAAACATACGTACATGCTCTTGAAATGATGTGTTCCATCCGGTGCCTTCGTTTCATCCATTGTTATCGTCGAACCCGGGTTACTCTTTTGGAGCTGCAATATGTAACTTCTAATTCTACTAAAGTTAGCTGTTACTCTCTCTTTTATAACATTCAATGCGTATTCTTTTGCTCTAAAAAGCTTGTGCCTTGAAACTTCAATGCTTAAAGAATCTGTGACTCGCACTCCAAATTTTGTAACAGTCATAGACGGATCCTTTATGAACCAATCGATGTACCGATTGCCCAACCACTTCGCCTTGATAGATGTATTTTCCTTGTCCCAAAAACACCCATTATGCTTCGGGTTATAACCTTTCACTCGCCATTCGATGTCGTTCTTTTTTTTTGTTATGTTTACATACCAACCACATTCTTTTTTCATAGCGCGCTTGCATCGTATCCGTAGACGATCCGCTTCATTTTTCTCAATCCAAAATTCTTTTCCATTCAAAATACAAAAGGTTACGATGCTTTCTTTGGCGTGTTCTTTATCCCTAAAAGTAAGTCCTTTCCTACATACAAATAGTTAATGTAAGAATACAATAAATAATCCAGAAAAAATGCAAAGAATAAGTATAACAATTACTTGAGCTCTTGACGACTCCATCCAACTGAATTGTTATATATAAAACAGGCCGGGTCAACTTCTTCTCCTGATGAAACATCCATTTCTTCATCTTCACAAACATCATCTAACATACAAATATCATCGGAGAACTTTTCATAATCTATAGCCACCTCACATTCCGAAGCCCCACCAACGCAAACATTTCCTCTTTTTTTGGGTGTACTTTTATCCTTAATATGTTATTTTTCTTCCAATGAGGGTTCTTTTTTTGCATTTGAGTTAGTCGACTGCCCGATAGGCCCAACTACTGACTCCTCTGTCTCTTTGTTGATTTCCATAATAACATATATCATTATTCAAAGTAACAACTCAAGAACTTCTAAAATGAGCATTCAAAATATTGAACAATCGACTTAACGTTTCACAATGCATAGCACTCTCGTGGTCTAACACCTCATACTGATGTTTAATTCTACTTGAATTTAATTCAAAAACTGATGTTTCATTGGTTCTGCAGCGTTTCAAGATTAAAGATGATTCTTTTGGCACGAAACCAGCAACTTCAAAGCAAAAGAACTTCCAAATCAAGACATTACATGTATGCAATTCTAGTACAAAATAGGGCAAAATTTCATAAACCAAAACACAAATCAAAAACCAACAAAATAGCATAGAACCCAAATCTTCTTGACATGTAATCTCTTCTTATGGGTATTTATAATATCTTATCTTTGTTAAAAAAATGTAAAAGTTCAAAATAATGTTCTATTCCTGATAAAGAATCATATGGAAAAATATATATTTGAATCCAACATCCAACATTCAAAGTTCAAAATTGAGTTGTCCAGGAAACAAAATCAGTAACAAATTGAACAAGTGACAAACTGAAAGCTTAATGTATTAATGATTTCTGTAAAACAACTGAAACAAGTATAAAAAATGAAACATCGTTCGACCAATTACCTAATTCTTGCTGTGAACCCCCTGAAAATCCAAAATTTCAAAAATGAATTCCTTTTGCAATGATAACAATCACGGAGAATAATGACTTGTCTGTAAAATATATACAAAAAAGAAACAATGGAAGTTAAGTAAGGAATTTTAGAAATCTTAAAGAGATTTCTCGAGAGAGGAGTAGAAGGAAATTATTTTTATTGGTTGGGGAAGAAAATGTTTGTTGCAACGCAGAATATGAGGAATGATAGAATGGAGACTATGAAGCGTACGAGAATCAAACGAAGATGAGGAAGGTTCACAAGTTGGAGGGGAAGAACAGCGAAGCGCAAGAATGAGTTGCAAAGTGAAGGGGAAGAAACGGGAGAAGAAAAATGGCATAAACCCTAACGTGGTAGTAACGAAAAACAGGAATTAAATAATGGTAAACATTTATGAACAGTAAAAGGGTTAGATATAAACGGTATCAGTAACTTCGAGTGTGTATTATGCAATTTCGCAAGTTCGGGGGCACCGTGTTTATACTGCTTCAAACTTAGGGGGTGTCTTTTGTAATTTTCTCTTTAATATTTGTTCATGTAATTTTTCTTTAAAACACAAACTTACGCATGCTATATCATGTGATTAAACCATGAATATACTAATCTTACTTTTCTTTATATACTATTGGGCTACACTCTAATTCTATATTATTGTCTGTAATAACTATTATTTAACAATAATAATAATAATAATAACATAATCAGGCTAATGAGGTGAATGTCCAAATCCCAGACAATGGTGTTGTTTGGAACAGCAGTCCATCGTCCGGTGCGGTGAACGTACCGGTGTTGTATTCTATTTTAACCAAACATCATTAATAACTGCGTTCGTGCGACCGCAGAAAACAACGGTACGTTCACAGTTAGTTTAACCCAATTGTCACCAGAACGTACCTGTCAAATGTCAATTTTACCCTTAATAAATTATAGTTTAATTTTTTTAAAAAATAATTTTAATCTGTTATGGTCCCTTTTTAGGGGGTACCAACAGTCGTCCGGTTCGTTCAATCAACGAACTCGGTTCTAATTTATAAAAGATGTGGAGAGCGATTAAAAGTTAAAATCAAAGTAAGAACACAGCATATATAGTGGAAACCCGTAAAATAGGGTGAAAACCACTCGACCAAGAGCCGATTATGCTCTTGGTCTGCTCACTAATGAAAATAAGAGAAGTTTACACACAACAGGCTAATGAAAATGACTACGTATAGAAAGCAGTAAGAATCTGGGCAGCGTAACAGCCTGTTCTTCTGCATCCAAAGGGCCCTCTCTTTTCCTTCGTCTTGCCCTGTATTTATAGAGTTGCCGGCGAGTGTAATCCACGTCCTGTAACCGCCTCTGACAGGTTTGTTAGAGGTTGTTATCGCAGGATGTAAAACGAGGCTGGGACCGATGCGTGGTCTGCGTGATCGGGCCCGAAGTATGATAAACGTGACAGGGCCCGAAGCGTGGAACGCGTGAGCCTGTAACCGTTTTGTAACCGTTCGGACCGAACCACGGAGCCAGCTGGCAGATAACGCTTATTTTTACTAAGGTTATCTTCGGTCCTCTGTGTTGAACATCGGGCCGGTCTTCCTAAAGGTGTAATTGGGCTGTGAGAATTCGTTTTGATTAGTTAAATCGGCCCAACTGTTATCGGGCCTCACCCATCACAGGGTACCCGGTCCTAGAGTTCTCATCAAATAACCTCTATAAAAAATCATTTCTAATTTATAAAAATATATATAACAATTTAAAAATATAGTTTCTCATATAGAACATATCATAAAATAATATGAAATATAATTTTTAAGTTATATATAATTATTTATAAATAAGAGCAAAAAAATCATTTTATGACATCACAATCAATGCACCGCTGTTTCAAAATAGTTTTTTTAAATCACGATCAGTTCACCTCACCGCACGGTACAGTCATCTCATCTCACCACTATTTATCAAATGATGTTCCAAACGTACCCAATGTGCTTTATTGGCAATGGCAACTGTTTAAGGTTGATTTAATAATATTTTTGGAGTGTGACATTGATATGTTGTATGAGGTTTGATGTGATGGAAGAATATATTCATATATATAATATATTAATTACATTTGTAATACCTTTTTTTAAAAAAATATTTCTTATATTCATTTTTCCACAATATTTAAAATACTCCTTGTACCCAATATTTTGTAACTACACATGATTGATAATTCATATCACTCCTTGGAATTCATGAAATATATATCACTCCCAAGGAAAAAGTGGATTTGTCACATGCCCACAAAAAAACTTTATATCATTTGATAAGTAAAGGTAAGGTATTGTGGTTAGATGAGTGTCCACATGCACCACTAGCTCAAAAAATCAAGTATCGCATTGACCAAATGTTCATTTGACCCGAACCATTATCGATAATATCCGTTTTTATAGGTATTAGTCCTTCGGGAAAAATGTAGTTTTCTCCATCAATGTTGCTATAGTTTGGTCCAATCCACTACTGGTCCGAGAGGGTGCACTCAAAACATATCATTTTAAATATTATAGGGTTTAAATTTTATTATTGTCAATTTTTAGCAATGATAGCAAAACCAATGACATATTTAAAATATTAACAAGAATAAAATATGAACGATTTTATATATTTTGTGATCAAACATTCATCATTCTTCAAACTCCCATAGGCTCATAAATTTAATGGATTCAACTAATTTATTAAACATTCACTCATGCTGCAAAATACAAATAGAGATTGAACCCTTAAACCCTACTAAGCACTTTATTTAATACACAAAACAAACCAGAAGAGCAAAAGCAAGAGTTACCTGTTAGCCATGGCTACCTCTAAACAGATAATGAAAGTGGATCCTTCAGCTTCCCTTAAGTACTGAACATCTCCATTCATCAGTTTCACCAATCTTCTGCTAATACACAGACTTATTCCCTCCTCCTCCATCGTTTCTCCGTCTTCTCCGAACATCTCACACAGCAATCGCTGCGATACACTTCCTGCACTGTGTGATATCCTACCAATTTCCCATAAAACCTTCTAGTTCAGATAATTATATGTGAATATGATGGTACCCTTCACTAAGACTCGTAAACCAACGTAAAAGTCGAAATTGAAAAACGAAGGGAAGTTGCAATTTTTAAGCTACATATATACCTCAACTCCAATCGGGCGAGATGAACTGATTGTCCTATGGAATCTTTAGTCATGTTGGCAGAAACTGAGACTTGGCTACCATTTGATGCACATGTGACTGAACTTAGTAGGAATGCAGCTACGACTTGTTGAAGTCTAAAACTATCTCCGAGAAGCAAGCATCGGTTGAGATCCCGAGAGACGTTGTTGACAACAGTAATACTCTTGTCTCGGCTCTTTTTCATTACTTGGCTGATGGAAGCTGTCACAACATCCTGGAGATTAAACTCTACCATGTCCAAATCCAGATACCTAGAGTTGAAAACAATGACTTAATAAGCATCTAAAAGTCCCTTGTTTTGTATCAAAACTTAAATATAATCTACTCACCCTTCGACTATATGATCGAGATCTGTATCGTCTAGTACATTGTTCAGCTGGTGTTGGCAGTTACGACTCATGTGTAGGAGGTTCTTTTGCTTGTTATCTAGTTGAGTTCCTTCGAGAATTTTCTCTGAAAACATGATACCGGAGAGTGAGCTCCTAATCTCCCTTCTCATATATGCCAGGGTTTTAAGTGGCTTTAGTGCCTTTTTTTCCGACAATCTCTGAAGGTGAAGTGCCTGTTGGAGTTCATGACTAGCCAGCTGAAGGAAAAAGATGACTCCCTTTACTGCTTCTTGTCCATCCAAATTTTTGCTAACACAAAGTAAGCACTCAACAAACTTGCCGTTCTTCGTAAAAAAACCGAATGGTATTTTTTCAGAGTCTTGACCACTCATAGCAGTATTCAGCATAATTCCAAGGCTCACATAATCTTCATGATTCTTGAGACGACAACAAGCCCCGTTTGTTCCGAATATTTCACCGAGAAACATTTTGTTGATTACTTCTTCTCTTCGCCATCCGGATACCCTGCTCATGGCTGTATTCCACTCAGTGCACCACCCAAACTCATCTGTTCCAAATATAGGAGGGATTAAAGGGTTGGGGTTCTGTACAATGTTTTTGTAGTCTCCTTCTATTCTTGTGAACTTATCCATCATAATCTTTTGAGCAGTTACGTCCTGAGCAATGAAACACACTCCGGCAACCTTCTCCCTCACATCCCGGCTTGCGCAAGCGTTTGCGATTAATGTAATAGGACCGGAATCACTCTTTTTCCCAAATGTTTTAATCTCAAATTGCACATTCTGTTCTTCTTTCCCTGATTAGATAAAAACAACATTAAAAAACTTGGAGAACGAGTTAACATACATCCGTTTTGATGCGTACCTTGAAGAGCTAGATCAAGCATCCTACTCACAGTGCCAGAAAAAGAATCCTCAATGAGCACCGAAAAGTGTTTTCCAATTGCCTTGTCAACAGGAAGCCCTGTTAAATCGGAGATCTTCAAATTCCATCCATTAACAAGACCATCTACATCAACAGCAAATATGGGTACAGAGGCAGTTTCTATGAGTCGAACCATCTCTGATGTAACTGCTTCTAACTCTTGAATCCCACCAATTTGCAGATCATTAAGTCCAGTTCGAATGGCATTTGTATTTATATCATTCTCTGCAGATTTTACAAATGAATTCCTCAGAATAAGCTGCAAAGAATGGATGCCATCAACCTCATATTGCTTCCATGGTAAACTCTTTTTATTGACAACTTCCAAGAACGCTCTGAATGAAGATCTAGGATGCATCTTTGTTCCGTCATCCTTTTCACCTATTTCCTGCTTAGCACCACCCCATCGAATAACCGATTCTGTGTGAGACCTAAACCAAAACAACCAGTCTTTATCTGTTATTTTGACGGCTGCCATACCACATATGGCATCACCCAGAGCTAAAGCCCCGGGATATCCAGCATCGTATAGGCTGTCCGTGGTCAAACCTGTGGAATCCATGTGGCGTTCTTCGAGCCAAAAAACTATATCCTGCATCTGGAAGTCAGATGGTGATATTCCAAGCTTATAGTTTTTGTTCTTGAACAGCAGGACAGCGCCATCACATTTCACAAGATCCATGACATTGGGGGTCTGAGTTACAATACCTAATGGTGCATCTCGGAAAAGCATATCACACAACAGAGACTGTGTTTTTAGAACATTCTTCTCAACCATCTGATTTTCCAGTTCAACCTCCTTGTTTACATGGATGGCAAAAACCTGAGCTAGAAATTCACAGGCATATCTTAGAGGAAAGGGAACAAATCTAGGAGATGTGTGATGGCACACAACTAGACCCCAGAGCCCTTTTCTTCTTTCGGAATGTGACGAATCAGGAACACCCTCTTCTTCTCTCTCATTGACAACAACTGCCATCACCAACGAAGCAATAGAATCCATATTCTCCATATATTGCAAATGGCAGCTATGAGGAGCTCTAAGGGTTGAGCCACATAGTGTAAGATCAAAAGGAAGTTTCTTGTCTTGCACAACATTTACATGAATTGCTCTACAATCACAGATCATCCGTACCTTGTTCTTCATGAACAAAAACCTTGCTGCCTGAGGCACATCGGTAGCAGGATAATGCAAGCCCAAGTACGGATCAATGCCAGGCTTTGTGATCTCAGCCACAACCTCTCCGTGATCATCATTGTGAAACTTATATATCATAACCCTATCATAACCAGTGAGCTCAAATACCTCGTTCGCCATTGTATCACACAGTCGTTCTATGCTCCCACCAGGCAAAGACTGCAAGCGGGAGATGGCTTTTGCTGCAAGCTTATAAGACTGCAAGGCTCCAGCAGCAGAAATCGGAAGCTCTTGAGGCTTCACAGGTTCTAAGTCAATGATTAAACTTGCTGTTACACGGTGAATAATAGCATAAAATGGCCTCCCAGAAGCTTTAGAGTGAACCAAGATGGGGTTCAGTAAAGAAATTTCTCTGACTCCCGAAGCTTTCTGCAATGCCGCAGCACTAGGATCAGTGAAAATGGTTCTGATATCTGAACCAATGGTGAAAGCTAAGTGCTCGCCAACACTTGGCACCGCATGGTTTGAGGTCATGAGCATTTCATGAGCATTCTCACTGTAGGCCATCACTCTCAAAGTTGTTTCATTCAGAGCCAGCAAACAACCAAATGGCTGGATAAACTTTCCCTTCTGTATCTGGTGCAGATAGGCACTCACGACCTTGTCTGACTTAGGCCTCTTGTCTCTAACTTCATCAGCAGCTTCACTTACACGAACTGAGCTGAAATAATCGAAAGAACTTCCCGTCTCTTCAAAATCAGCATGCAGCTTGGCGTCCAAAGATGTCTGGGCAATTATTCTTGCACTGTGTCGAGACATCGCAGAGCTTGATGACTGTGCCGATTGAGAAGACATTTTTCTACCATACCAGAAAACAACAAATCATCAGCCCATATTACCCAAAACAATTGACTCAAAATTTACCCAACTAGAGAAAACAGCAACACAAATTTTTCAGAAAAGATTGGAAGAGTTTCCCAAACCACACATGAAATAAAACAGATTTCTGGAACAAGAACAAAACCCACAACTTACAGCTCCGTAAATTGCAAATTAGAAATCTCAACTCACCTTCTTAAAAATACTTTAAATTTGAGAACTTCAACAAGTTTGCCAGGTCAAAATCAATAAAAAAAGCTAGCTCTGCGCACCCACGGGAAAAAAGCTGCAAACCACGGGTGTATTTTCAGTTCTCAGGTAGCCAAGGGGAACAGGCTGTGCACCAATGAATTTCCATGGTTCGATCACTTAAAGCTCCTTGTCCCGGCCAGAATCAGATGCTTCCCAGGGCCCCACACCTCCATCTTAATCCACATGCCCACGAGCCCACCACCAAAGTAAACAAATAGTCGTCAGTCTCTCACAGGCACGCATGACAAATTATCTTGCAAAGCTTTCCGAAAGTCATAATTGGTAAAGTTGATCCTGGCTTTTTAAAGAAAATGGTCGTCATTTTCAGACCAATATGTTCTATTTTATTACTAGTTGAGCTTTGCAGCATCCAGCGACACTTTACTTTTGTCTTAATAACTGAAATTACTAATTTGAACAAAACATCAAAAAATCTAAACTTCAACACTCATGGGGACAAAAAACACCAAATCCGTTGAATTTTTGAAGAGGGATGCTGGAAATTGACACGATGAGTAATTAATGTGACATGATACATAAAAGAACATCTTAAAATATCGTCTAACTATAATAGTGTGGTTCCAAACTCCAAGTTTCATTGAAACAAATGAACAAAAGAATATTCAAGAATAAATAGTGAGTTTGAGCAAAAACTACAGAGATCTATTCAAAAGGCTCTAAAGATCTAAATCGTCAAAACTGGAAAATACTTTGTTAAATCCAATTAAATTTGGAGGTAAAAAACAAGAGAAATTGACTTAAGATCGCTTCATTGAGCCTCCATTCATAGAAAAGAATCATCCATAATCGTGTCATGATCAAATTAAAGAACCTACAAATTCCAAACTGATAAAGGAACAAAGAAACAAATAGGTCTCATGATAGTACTAGCAGAAAGTCCTCCAAAGAAAAATGCTTGAAACTTACTTTTGGGTGGAAGCTTGTTAATTCCCGAAGGAGTTCGTTTATCCCTTTTTCTAGCTGTTTCGCATCAACTAAAATACTGAATCACCCCATACCATCTCCATTCATTCTCCTTGATCTCACATACACATTCTGATATGTATATCCAGAATTTAATCATCTTCCAGTTCCTCGCATGAATAAATTACAACATCCTTGACTTATACACTAACCATCTATACCTTGTCAAGAAAATTTGAATACTTACTAGTTCCTCTTCTTCCCCATACCTGTTATTGATCTATAGCAAGTCTGTGATTCACGCACACATAATATAATGGCGGCTTAGTTTCTTCTGAGCTGCAAAACATTCAATGCAAGAAATTGTCATTATATGCAGGCAGTAAACAGAAATAATGTACTTAAACAATCTCTTAAAAACTACTTACAAAATGCAATATGAAAAGCTTGAGATAATCACATACTCTTAAATAACCACATTGTCTTTCCATAGTACCTGCAGCATGTCTCCCTAATAAAACATATCACACCCCCAATATTAACTAACCAAATCCCACAAAAAAAGTGAACTTTTAATTCGGAATCAGTCAACATTTGGCTATATTGGATATAAAAGCTTTGCTGTTGCTGTTTTACCTCATGCTTTTGTAAAAGAATCAAGGTTGAATAAATTCTAAAGAATCAATAATCACGGAGGAGTATAAAAAAGAGAATCAATTTCGACATATCCTTATGTGTAAATACTCTCTCATTCATCTGAAACCAGGCAAGGATGGGGATTGCATTCTTCAGAATAATACTCGTTGTTTTCAATAAGATCTCTCAACATATCAAAAGTGAAATCCCGACTGTTTGGATCACTTGTAGGGGAATCAAGCGTTCGTGGCTGCTTCAAACCCAAACAACAAAAACTCTCCGTTGCCCTTGTTCCTACACCCACCGTATTTCTCAATCTCGGCTGTTTCTTGCTCTTTCTGAGCCGAAACAGAGACGGCCGTTTCAAAATCTTAGCACAACCTCGACTCTTGGTCTCCTTTTTGTCTTCCACCTTTTGCGCCGGGTCTTCTATTTCCGGCTCTTTACCAGACATCCAACGCAATCAAATCAATAACACATGATTCGGGGGAGAATTAGGCTTTAAGTAAGAAAATCCAGAGTAGTCTTACGATCGCGATGCAAAAAATCCAATGAGAAAGAATGTTAGGGAGAAAGAGATACAGAACAAGAGGACTACGATGTCGACAGAGCAGATTTACGGTACCCGATGACCGTAAGTTTGATTCTCAATTCAAGTTTACTCTTTTGGATTCCCGCCACGCGTCCACCTGATTCATTACCCTTTGCCTGTCTCAGTAACTGAAAAACAGTACAACTAGCATTTCCTGTGACTGGATCACCTCCTGTAGATGACGGTAGCTGCTCCTGATCTTGAACTGCTTTTTCGGTTGGGGAAGATGAATGAGATGCACAATTCGTCTCTGAATCTACTACAGGTAGCTTATGATCAATTACCATCAGCTGGAGGCACAGATTCTGATTCAACAGAGTTCTTGTGGGAATCAGATGAACAATGGAGGAATCTGGGGGAGGATTTAATTACAAAAGAGCAGTAAAAGCATTTATTTGTATTCCATCCTTATACAAAGGGTAGTTAATCTGATCATCAATGACGACCCTCAAATTGCAACATCTAAATCATTCATCATCTTACAGCTTCAGGAGCGGAATTGCAGTAAGGTGTATGCAAACAAACGAGTTTGGTGCATGCAAGACATCCACTGGCGAATGCACAACCAAGAACGAAGCCAAAAACACTTCTCCTTTTGTCCAAATTCATAGCTCGACGAATAATGCTTCCGAAGCATGGTAGTAGCCCTCCACAGGCCAGGATCATGAGATGATCCAATCCACTGTAATCTATTCGAGCAAGGATAGCTCCAATGGCAGATAAGGGACCTACAATCCCAACAAGAGCAGCTGATATTATGGAACCATTCCAGCTATCGGTTGCACCAAATATACAGCTGGCTGCAGCAGCACCTCGAGGGAAGCCATGGAGAGCAACCGGGAGGATCATGTGCCTTCCAAGTCCATAAGCTGTAGGTGCAGCAACACCCAAGGCAAGTCCCTCGGCAAGTGCATGAAGAGAAATGGCTGCGCAACACAAGATGGATTGGAGTGTGAGGGAGCTCAGTGGCAAGCCTTTTGAGACAGATAGTGAATCTGCAGAAGTTTTCTTGCGGTTTCCAAGATTTGTAACTGCAGATACGGCTGTATGGATAAATGCTGATCCCATTCCAAGAAGAAGAAGAATTGGCAAAAGTCCCATTTTAGATGACATAATCAGTTGAAGGGGTCTCCATAGACTTAATACAGCAGCAAGTCCAGAAGCTGCACCGGTTAGGAGTGCGTGTTCGAGTTGGAATGCAAGAGCAAATGCCACCAGTGACAGGCCACCAAGTAATGGACCCAAGCCAAATAGAAGAGAGACCACAAAACCAGAAGCATCTCCAGGACTGTAAAGTAAAATCAGTTTAGTTAAAGCTAAAAATAGGAGAGTGATACAGAATCAGACAACTAGAGGATGTAAAATGTTCAGCATTATATTGGCATATGCCGAAAATTTTTCAGTCATGAGACAAAATTAGTCAAAGAGATCTCACTTGTAATTGTCTCCAAAATGCTCAAAAAGTGTACTAAGTGCTTCCATAAATGCAACAGAAAGCGTAGCTGCACCTGCTACATGAGACGGGGAAGCTTCCTATACAAACATAAAGGCTTGTGTTTGAACGGCAATCTGATCTGAGGGACGTGTGTAATTTTACACGGGAAAGAAAAGATTCGCATTGAAGATTTATGAGCAAAAAAGACAAAGGTGAGATTACCTTGAAACCATCAGGAAGGACTTCAGATACCACCATCCAAAGCATACATCCTGCAGCAAATCCAGTTGCAAATGGCAAGAGTTTGTTGAATGCTTCCGCGCAAATAAATGATGGAATGGCAACAATAGGCTGTAAATTTAAAAGAAATTTTCAGTTTATCACCATGGCACCAAAAAGGCCATTGAAAATTAAGCATTCAGTGATGGCCTATGGCAATCAAATTACCGCGATAAGTCCTCATTCCCCCAAACACCCCCAACAACCAAATTTTTCATCAAGATGAAATCATGACACATGTTCATTTTTATGTGAACAAATTTCAAGTGAGCTTGAATGGTCAAAACTGTTACCTGAGGTAGTGAAGTAATCACGCTCCATAACATGGCATTTCTGGGAGATACTCCTCTTGATGAAAGAACCATGCTAACAGCCAATCCTTCAGGTATATTATGTATGGCAATCGCCAGAGTAACCAATATCCCATTAGACAGACCTTTGGAGCCAGCAAATGAAACTCCAACACCAGAACCCTCTCCAACAGAATGTAGAGTCATGATCCCCACAACGAGAATTGCTTTAGCTGCTTCTGCTCCCTTTATGTCCAACATACTCACTTCACCATGTGACTCAAGAAACTGAAAGTAAAGAAGTATTGTAACACTAATATCATAAGTATATTGGGCATAAATAAATAGTATCTTGTTGATTCCTAGGATGCCATTTTCTACTAAACCATCAACAGGAAAAAACTTAGAATAAAAAATGGAGGATAATGTTGCAAGTTTCCAATGGAGAGAAAAAAATGGATGAACTAAAAAAAATAAACACCGAAGATGAAAAATGCATATCCAAAAACATACCTTCTTGCAAAGCAATATGAAGATGCCACCAGCCAATATACCCAAAACCACCCAACCGCCACTCCCATGGTCTTGCCCCTCTCTTATAAGATCAAAACTAGCCGCAAGCATTACACCAGCAGCCATTCCATTGCAAATCCCTGCCCATTGAGGATCAAGCTCGACAAAAAAGAATGGCACAGCACCCAAACCAGTAGCAGCAGCCATGGCCAGTGTCAAACATGCAACCGTAAGTACTGATACTTTGTTATTCCCACCAATAATCACAGTATCATCACCGGTCGCATCTGAGTTAAATTCATACTCCTTGCCTGATCCATCTATCACACTTCCCCATGCCTTCCCTTGTGGGGCAGTAATCATTCTTTTCAAGATTGTTTCCTCATGCTGGGCTATGGCAACATGACTGAAAGCAACTAGAAGAAAAATGAATAAAATAATCTGCTTTGATTTGAGATACATTTCTTTATACTGTGACGGTCTTCAAGATCAGTGTACCAGGATCCAGCACAAATTGCAAATCTTACAGTCGTAATTGTAGCCAGCTGGGCTTCAATGTCTGATCTTCCCAGCCACAACAGCTAGATCAGATCACAATATTATTCAATTACAAGCAACTAATGTTGAATCACTAGAAATCAATCAATTTCCCCCTGTACTAGAAGTTTGAATATGCAGAGATGGGAGTGGCTCAGAGAAAGTACAGTTGACAAGCTGAATTAAAAAAAAATAAAATGATGAGCATGCCATGTTATACATTAGCAAATTCAGAATGATAAGAAAACGAGATGGATATCATAAACTTGCAAACCAGATCTTCCTGAAACACTTGAAATCTTATTATTCATCTGAATTTACAAATATATTAGGAATACAATTGCACAAAGAATAAAATAAAGGCAAATATGATCAAACCAAATATTTGATCCAAATAAAAAATGTCATGTTCAAAGAAATCCCTGAAAAGTAAGTAAAAAACCCCTCAAAAATTTAAAAAAACGCATACACCCCAAAAACCCATTTAGGCTACATGACGCCAACAGTCACCATTTCACCCAGCTCGAGAGCAAAAATTAATATTGAAACAGTGAAGTCTAAACCAGACCATAATCATAGATACATGATCATAGAGAATGAGGGTAAAAATTAAAACCAATCAAATAACTATTGCTAGAACATTTCACGGTTATGCCGCAAACAAAATGAGAAGTATAAAATGCGCAACTACGAATCGAAAACAATGATTTTTATGAAGTCGTGGATTATCAAAATTTTCTAAGAAAATAACCCACCTATCAGATTACTTGGGCGATTGTCGTCGCTAAAACTCAGATTACGAAATCCCAACTGGAAGAAGGAAAACATCGGTTTCTAAGCGTACATCGGTAAATAAGAAAAAGACCGAATCTTGCCTGCTTCCCTCCTCCCACCGTTTGAGGCGATGGGAAAAAGAGAGACGAATTGCCCAACAGTCTCTGTTCCGCCCCCAAAATCAGTACATCGGACGGAATGGGGGTTTGGTACCGGCTATGAATGATTCAGAGTTGAAAATTTTATGGGCATAGACTAAATATAGTAGAATACGATGCTATTGTCCCCTTTCCTCCTCTACTATCTTCATCTTGAGACTTGAATACATAAATAAAATTCCAACTTCCTGACATCGAACAATACGCCTAATTGGGTTATTAAGTTGAGGGAGTTAACATAATGTTGACTTTTTTGGAATAATTATCCAAACAATATTTTAATTCCAAAGTTGGTAAAGAGAGTTGTCGTGACTTGTGAGATGATACTCAAGTTTCAAAAGTATAGTAAAATTCACATTTATTTAAAAATAATAATATAATTCTTATAAGGGTAAGGGTTAATGAATTATGAGTGACGAACACTGATAATGTCACATTTAGTTCAAGTAACCATACTAAAATCATGTTTTTTTAGTGTTAATGACAACACATTTCACTTTTGTATTTTGGGTGTTTAAAAAATACCACGTTTGTATACACCAATGTTCTTAAATACAGTTTGTCACGTGAATTGAAATTTTTAATTGACCATCAAACTATTATGAATATATGTTGAAAATATTATTAATTTTTTTTATAAAAAAAAGATAAAAAATAATATTATATTATATTTTTAAAATTTATTAACCTATTCAATCTAATGGGCAATCTAGGTGGTTGGATTTCAAAACATTGTGGACATTATATAATTTTAATTGTCCTATCAAACAAATCCATTATAATCTCTCACTTAGTGCGTTATCTTTAATTACGTTGCATTTGCAAAAATATGATTTTTTAAACGCATGTAAAACAAAAGCAAAATAATAATACATTCAATGTTAAAAGAATCATATTTTCACCACCTAAAAAACAAATGTGGCACCACCAAGATTTGAAAAATAACAATTTAAAATTAATTCCAATAATTAAAATGATTATAATATATATATATATATATTATTTACATAAATAACTAATTTTACTGAATAGACTTAAAAATTCAATACCATCTCACAACACAACACAACACCAAGTACACTCCTTTATTTAATAACTGTCCTAAACTACCCAATCAAAAACCGTTTAATGTCGATTATTGGTTGATTTTTGGACACGACATACAACCTTAATTCAAACGAATTAGTCCACATTTGCCTATCGACGAGTGGAAATTCATTGTCGTTGTAAATTCCAAGGTTATGCTTGAACTCTTGTTTATGAAACACAGTGGGGTGTCTCGGATTAGACTAGAGAGTTTTCTGAAAGGATCGAGAGGCAAACCTGGAAGACAAACCCTCAGCCATGTTATCCCTATCTAATTTCACCTTCTGCCTTCCTGCAGACAAATCCTTTTCTCGGTCCCAAGGCTTCCATGGATGATTCCCTTCCCATTCTTCTTCTTTCTTTCCATACTGCATTCCTCTTTTCTTACCTTTACCCATCTCTTGATGTTTCTCAACAAGCGTTTTCGATCTTCTTAACTTGTTGAACTCATTCACTAAATCCGAATCCCCACTCGTCTTCTTCGTTCTTTCATCATTTGAACTCACTGTTGCAACCTCCTTGAGGGCTTCTAGATGTCTGTAACATGATACAAATCAGAATCTTTTACTTAAACTTGTATCAACATTAGCATCATACTTCATCTTTGCTTTCTGAGCTCGTTCCGAAGGTGTCTCTGTCCATGAACTTGTATCGCCACGTCCTTCTTTCGTGTTCTTACTAAACTTTGTAGGCAAATGCATTGCGCTAGTACCACCAGGCTGAAAAAAGGAGAATAGGAGGAATAACTTCAATGAGCATAGAATTTGAAATATTTACTTCCTACTTTTCTTTCAGGAGGCAATGCGGTCATCCACTCGTCCCTCTTGGACGCAGCTTTGGCATCCNCTCGGTATTTTACGTGTCGTTCGATATAATATTTTATTAATATTATTATATTGTAATTTAATTTATTATATATTTTTAATTAATATATATATAATATAAATTATTTGATTTAGTTTTATTAAAATATATAAACGTAAGTTATTTAACAAATACTTTATGAAAACAAGCTATTTTGCAAAACCTTTATCAAAATATATTATTTTGCAAATAAGATTTGTGCAGGGTTTTAGTTTGCTAAAATACCCAATTTTTCATTCTTCAATACCTTAAATCCTAAACACTGAACATAAACTACTTGTAACAATTAAGTTATTATATACATTGGCCCCAAAAGTAATCAATAATTTCAAAATGGACCTAACAAAATGTCACTACCAAAATAGCTGTATCATGTTAGTTGTCTATAAACCAAAATAAATTGAAATCTACAATCAATCTCAACTTCAATCAACGAGTTCCCGACGGAATGGATCCTCCCTTTGAACAAGTTATGGCATCGGAGCCATTATCGTACACCGATCATATCAAGAAACGCCATAGCGAGAAAGGTTGTCTCTATGCATGGTATGTTGTCTTTTTGCCTATTTAGTTTCTCATGAATTTCGATGTTTTACGAGATTCGAACTCGGTATTCAATATACAGTTTGTTCACTTTGTGTTGCTGCTTCTGCTGCTACGAGGCTTGCGAATGTTGTTTGGATATTCTCTGCTGCCGGTGTGGAAACTCCGATGACGGAGCTCCGACGGTAGAATAAGGTGGAGGATTTGGTGGTTGTGGTGTGGAATAAAGGATCCATTAGAGCAAATTATGTTTGCTTTTGGTTGATTTGCTGTCATTACAATTTATTTTTATTTGTGAATATTTTATTTCTTGGTGGGTGTGTGTGTGATTGAATGTGTAATAATGTGTGTTGTTATTTCAAGTTTATTCCTTTTTTTCTAAAAGAATATTCTTCTTACAAAATAATATTAAAGTTAAAATTGTTTCAGATTAAAAATTTAAATGTTCAATTGATTTGGACTCCTTCCCTTATAAATAATTGTTGTAATATTGTGTTTTTTTATATAACTTATCGTTTTAATTAAAAATATAGCTTTTAATCTAGATCTATAAACTATTGTAAATCCCATCGACCAAAACAATGGATACACGAGCTAATTAAAATGAGAAATTGATATGTATGTGATGATAACTTTAGGATCGGGTACCTTGTGATGGGTAAAACCCATTAACTATTGGGTTAATTCAAATGGTGGAAACAAATTCTTGCAGCTCATTTGTACACTTAAAGAAAAGCGGCCCGATGTTTAACGAGAGGACCGAAGATAACCTTAGGCGAAATAAATCGTTTTCTGGTAACTGGCTCTTTGGTTCGGTCCGAACGGTTACAGATTCACGTTTTCCACGCTTCGGGCCTCCACACGTTTACCACGCCTCGGGCCCGATCACGCAGACCACGCCTCGGTCCCAACCTCGTTTTACATCCTGCGATAACAACCTCTAACAAACCTGTCAGAGGCGGTTACAGAGCGTGATTTACACACGCCGCTAACTCTATAAATACAGGGCGCGACGACGGAAATAGTAGGACCTTTTGGACGGGTAAGAACAGGCCGTTGCCCTGCCGGAATTCTTACTGCTTTCTTTTCCTTGTCATTTTCATTAAGCCTCTGTTGTATTTATTATGAATTATTTGATTAGTGAACATGCTAAGAGCATAATCTGCTCTTAGTCAAGTGGTTTTCACCCCAATTCCTGAGGTTTCCACTATATATCGCCGTGTCATCATTTATTTCCAGTTTTTAATCGTCTTCCACAACAAAAACAAATCAGAACCGAGTTCGTTTGCTAAATGAACCGGACGACTGTTGGTACCCCTAAAAAGGGACTATAACAGTATGGTTTCCAAAGTTTTATGATTTTTATAAATTTGATCTCTAAATTTTAATTTGGTATTCGTAGCTCTCATACTTCGATCGTTTTAGTAAAAAACTGTCATCATTGCTCCAAAAAGTTGGCAAACTCGGTCATCGTGTATCAAAACTAGTTTCTAAAATTTGAGGATCAATTTTATACATACATTAAATTTTGTAGACTAGATTTACCAAATTTACGAATAATGATTTATTTTGCCAAAAAATTAAAATTTATGGACTAATTAGCCTTAAAAAACATTAAGGATTAAATTTACAAAAGTAAGAAATTTATAAAATCATAAAAATTTTAGAAAACTTAAATATACTATCCACGCCCAAGAAAAAGAGATTGATAATTCCAAATTTTATCGTTTTATTAAAATATTGTATTTGTATTTCAAAATTCAAATAGAAAAACAAATAAATCTAGAAATAGTTTGAGTCGGTTTGTACATATATATAATATAATATAATAATATAATATAATGAATAACAATTATGATAAAATAAAAGTATCAATTCTTCCTACACCCCAATTTTGGAAATAAGGAAAAATGGGGAGTTGGCATATTGGGGCGTATTTTTAAAAATGAGATATTACAGAGGAGGATTTGAGAATACATTAAAGATTTGGGGCACTAAGAGAGAGGATCTCTGACTCAGAGAGGTATTGTGAATTTCATAGAAATCTGAGAACTGCGAAGGAGACTAGACTGGCTGATGTTGCTCGCGGTTCTCATCGCAAATACCCAAGGCAACATTCTCATTGAACGGTACACATGATTTCTTAAAACTTTTGGATTTTCTCATCTGGATTGTGCGTGTCATTTTTGTTACAATGATTGTTGGTCGGAGCTTCTATGTTTGGGTTAAGATTGATCCCTCTATTTCCTTATAGTTTGTGTTTCTCTTGATTAATTGGATTTTTAGGTTTCATTTCTTACATCGAAAGAGACAAATCATGCTTATTTTTGGGGATGGTTGCATCTTTTATACATGGTCATGGTTGTTCACTGCTTACATAGCTTTGGGTGTGTTTACTGGGTGGTTTTGAGATTAGGAAAGGGGATTGATGATAGTATCTCGAGTATATATTTTTCTCTATATGTTGTGATTTCAATTTTATATGAGCATTAATTTCAATTTTTCTTGATATCTAGAGTGTTTTTGTTGTTTTAGTTTCAATGGGGTTCCGCCAGAGGAACGTCTTCATTGGAGGTCTTTTTTGGTAAAACTTGGATCAGATAATCTAAAGGGAGTCAAGAATGAGGAGCTTCTTGTTGCAAGTCACAAGTAAATGAGTTTTCTTTCTTTAATGTCTTTCATGAATACGAGTTTGTTCGACCATCCTTGTCATCGAATCATGGATGTTCAATGCTGTTTCAGGTCTGTATATATTGTATACACAGTGCTTGGAGATATCACTATTTTTCTTGTTGGGAAAGATGAATATGATGAGCTTGCCTGTGAGTACTGTACCTTACCTACTTTTGTTCTTACATTCACCTAGCAAATGACCATGATCGTTGTTTCAAGTAGAATCTAGAATGTATTTGTTTTAAGTTGAAAATTGATGCGCTCCCACTAGAAAAGAGAAGTTCATTGTTATAAGATTGTGTTGCATAATTAGTGGCAGAAGCTATATTTGTGATAACATCAGCGTTGAAGGATGTGTGTGGAAAGCCACCGACGGAACGGCTTTTCCTCGATAAATATGGCAAGATATGCTTGTGTTTGGATGAGATTGTGTGGAAGGTTAGTTCGATAAATAAGTTTGTTTACACAATTTCATTTCATTTGCTGCATATATATATATATATATGGTGTAGGGTCTGCTGGAGAACATGGACAAGGATAGAATCAAGAGACTCATTAGGCTCAAACCACCAACTGATTTCTGATGTTTTTTTCACCTGTTATGCTATTTTGTGATAATATCTTGTGTTTACACTTGTTGACTAGAATTACACAAAACATTACAAGATTTCAATTTACAGCACACAAAGTTGATACAAGAAAACCACAGGGTCTGATTACTTACAGACATTTATGAGAATGTGTCTTCTCTATCGCCTTCAGCAGTTCTTTCACCTTCCTCCATGTTACTGAACTCTAAGAAATGTGTCGGTCTATGGTCTTCGTGATAGAATTCACGGGGTGTCCCGAGCTTCATACCGAATTTCATGCTTGCGGTATGCTTCACACCCATGAAATTGTAGTTCCATGGACCATTATCTGGTATCTGTTCGTAATGGAAACAAAGTTAGGGAAAGGATCTCGGAGAGAAGAGCGGAGACGATTACCATGTAGAAACCGAGGAAACGGTCACTTAGAAGCATCTGAACTTTCTCATAGTATGTAGGGAGGTAACTGTGTGGATTGCTCGCAGCATCCGAGTTGCTCTTTCCCCATTCGTATCCCGACAGTGTCAGTTTATATGCTGTTAAAGAACAAGATCCGGGAGTGAAACTGCACGTCAGGATTATGCATTTCTCGCCATCCCAGTTTTTGCTGTTCGATAAGATTCGAGAGTGTACGATAAGGTCCTGTATTCAGGAACACCGCAAATGAGAAGAAGAACAAGATGCACAAGTTTACGATAAGATTCTGTACAACATTCATTAACGAAGAAATCCGAAATGTCAATATAGATCACCTGTGGTGTTAGCTGAGGGAGCTCGTTTGGCTGAGTATGCATCCATCCTAATGGCTCCAAATCCTTGAGAAACTCGTGCTCGGGAAGAGATGATGGGAGATGGACCTCTTGATGAGTACCCCATTGTGGGGGCATTGCGATACAGCGGATTTCTTTCACCTGAGGATTGTCCGGGGGACTAATGCCATACAGGTATCCGGAAATCTGTGTGCGTAGGTCAGCAACGCATATGAATTTTTTCAATATATTTTTGGGCATGATGTAGGTAAATCCAGTTTCCTGCAAACAAAAAAATGTGAGACATAATAGAAAATGCTCGAAAACTTATAGATATAGCCAGTAACTTCAGATTTACCTTGATATCCTCGGAGTTGACATAAATATGATTGACCCTAAGATAGAGGTTGGTGGCAGAAATAGCTCTGACACGCCAGTTCGTTTTAGAGCCAAACGCAGCTTGTTCGTAAGGACTTGTGGTGGTAACAATCAATTCATCTCCATGAACATTTGTGGTTCTTGTGGTGACTGCTGTGAGTTGATTAGCATCTTTTGCCTGCGTAGGATTAAGGAATAAAAACTCATAAACATTGAGCACATAAATAAAATGAACACCACGATTAGCACTAAATTCAACGTGTCACATAAAAGCATCACCTGTTTTTCGATTTCGGCAATTTGCTGACGCTGCTGTGAAGGTGGAGTGATCTCAGCACCCAGGATGATATCACGAATCTCAGATTGGGTTAATGCAGATGTATTCACATTGTTCTTCTTTGCATAGTCGGAAAGAATTAGGTCCCTGAGTGCAACTTCAACCTAACACAGTAAATTCACCTCTGCAGTTAGTCCACCATAGGAATGAATACCCAAGCAGCAAATGAGACACGCATAAAATCTTACCTTTACCCATTGCTCATCTGTTAAAGAAGGCCAAATATGATGTGGCTCAGTAACAATCGTTTTGTCAGGCTTCAATAGCATTTTTGCCTTCTCATTATTAACATGAAGAGCTCGCAAAATAAGAATCAGCCTGGAAAATGCGGTATAGGATGAAATACTCTTCAACCAATCATCATATATGTTGAACAGAACCATCTGTGGTTCCGTAGCTTTCAAAATTAAATCACCAAATTTCTCAATCTTCAAGCAAGCCTGGAATGGCAACTGCAGTTCACTTCCCTTAATAACAATATTTGGAAAATCAAGCAAGTGAACCTCAAGGGGATCCAACATTCCTTTGCGTGTCACAATGACTTGTTTTGGTTGTTCTTCAACAGGTAATGATCGAACCAAAGCAGCTACTTCTTCAGCTGTTTTCCACTTAGCAAGCTGACCAAGTCGTTTTTGCCCAGCCCACACGCTAGTGTGAATAACCTGTGAGATTCAGGCGAATCATTAGTAAAATTGAACAATAACATATGCAATGGAGAGCTAGTCCAGGATAGTATGAAGACAGTCAAACCTTCAAAAATAGCTGTCCAGTTCTAGGGTTAAATATAAATATGGCACCATTGATAGGTTTCGTAGTCAAATTTCCTTCAAACGTCTTGTGTATAGTGACCCGGTAAACATTGGTGTCATCTACAAACCAGATAATCTGATTGCTGAAGATTTCCCCGTAGTTCTGAGATGACAAGTAAGGCTCGGTTGGCTCTGAAGAATACAATTGTAGTCCCTTTCTTATCCGTTCTCTCAGCACATACAGAGCAGGGTTTGACTGAAAAAAGTAAGTAAAACGTTGAACCCATTTGTTTTTTACAAATAAACATCCAAAAATGGAAAATAAACACATAAGATACTCTAGAAAGAACTAACAAAATATTCAAAAACAAAAATTAATATAATAAATATTAAATATACTCCAGAATGAAATACCTTCATGATTTTGTTCATGGCCTGGGCAAGCAACGGCTTGGACCCAGGGAACCAGTTTCCGAAGGTAGAATGTAAGTTATAAGCCAGATCTAATCCAATCATAACCCCTGAAAAAAAAAAATAATAATTAGAAAGGTTCTCTATCCAAGATTCGCAAAAAGGGCCAAAATGGAAAACATACCTGTTGGTGATGGATATATTGACATATTGTCTGTTGTGTAGTCCATAAACTTAGCTCGGGTGTACCTCTCAATATCATGAGAATCATAATCACCCCACCGAAGCTGCACGTCAATCCAGTATTTATTACTGGCTTTCTGGTCAAAAACATCCTTAGACTCGGCAACAAGACTAGGCTTTGACATAGGCCATCTATGAGCAGCAAAGAGTAAAATGTCAGCACATGAGCTGTTCATCTTGTAACTTTTCCTTGGATGGATTGTTTCTTTTTGAACAGTCTCAATTTCTAGAGCATCCAGCTCCTGATCGAGAACCTGGCACAGATCCATAACCACACTCTCATGTATCTTCTGCCACAAATGAGCACGGAATATTTGAATTAAGGATATCTTTAGAGTAGGAATTTTCCCATGCATAAATATCCCAGTGAGATCCAGCTGCACTTGGAAACCAACATATACATTTGCTCTGTTGATTGTAGGTGACCACCAAAGGGTGAACCTCCGGTTTGGAATTTGATTTAGCCCAGACCTTTGAGCATTGGTCAGCTTCTTGTACTTCATTGACTCCTCAAATCCTGAAGCTTTTTCCCAGAAGAGACCCTCCCATGTTGGGAAGCTATAAAAGAAAAGAGAATAAAAATCAATAAATCAAATCTGGCAAAATCTGTAATATAACACCAACGGCCAAAACTAAGAAAATGTCTTATACCTGGCAAACAGATCAAACGAGAAGTTAAGAAAATCAAAATAAAACATTGATTATAGAAATTCCCATTAACCACCTAGAATCAACAATCTCTAAGTTCATAAGCTAGAATAAAACCTTAGATCATAATTTTGTTAAAAAGAAAAAAATTGCAAAAACAATAGTTTGGATGGGCAGAACGCTAGAACATATGCTGAGAAGAACTTACTATGTTCCCTTGAATAATGTATGTTCAAGAATTCCTTCCACTCCGCCAAGAGCTTGAATAACATCTGTCCGGTAATTGTTCAAGTTCCACAACTTTCCATCGTGCCTTTGGTGTGTCCACCAGAACGGATTTTGTTTCAGAACCTGATACTGCTTAAAGTCTGTTCTTACTCGCCACCCCTTATCATACGCAAGGGTATGACGATCCTTTTGAAAGAGAGTGTTTATTCGAGGTATCCCACGGTCCCATGAATCCTAATAAATAAAGAGGAAAATTAACTATGAAAAACAAACAAAATAATGATGCTATCCAGCTACAAGGTTTTAACCCAACATCTCGAAGACAAGCCAAACTAACCTCCAAGTCTTCCAAGGTCAATCTTCTATTCTGTGCCTGTGCTTCCTGCCTCTTCAATGCATATTCAGCCCATACACGCTGAGAATCAATGAACTCGCTCTCCCATGGCTAACAATGTTGTTAAAAATAAGCATGTTTCCAATATAATGACTTTCCTTTAAAAAGACAACATCATGACAGTAACTTTCTTACTCACTTCTATTGTGCTAAATATCAAACTAAAGACATCTTGGTACCTGTATATAACGGTAAAGATTTGGAATCAACTGATCCTCTTCATGGCTCATGCCACTCCTAAAATGAGTCACCCCAACATCAGTTTGCTTGCTGTACCGCAGATCACTTTGAGGAATTAATATATGACCCATTGAGAGCATCCCTAGTCCTCCAATTTCCTTTGGTGTGTAAAATATTACAGGAGGAAACCTGTAACAAAAATACCACAAATTCATGAAAATGAAACATGGTATGGTAAAAACATAGAGAACAGGCAAAGCATACCTGCTAGGCATTTTTGAATTCAGTCCTATTTTAATACGAGTCTGAATCTTATTTTCACATTTCACCAGGAGATCCAACAACTCCTGTGTGTGAACTGTTGCTTCACGGAAGTATGTCATAAGCCCTGCATGTAAAATAAAGCTTCAGATGACAGCAATTTGAAAGCACAGGGAAGCAGCGAGGTAGTCAGATGATTAATTTACCAATAAGAGCTGTATTCCATTTGTTCACAATTTTTGTGAATGTTGTGGAACCTGAGGACATGAGAATTTGCCGTACTCGATTTTCAAACACCTTCATGTATTCATCATCAACCCTTAAGAAAGCAATCGCTGTGCGCTCTTTTGTCTGCTCATTCTGCAAATTCCAAACACCATCTCTTGTGTTGCTAAATGCCTCTTGTGTCATCCTTATTTTAGGCAATATACGAACTTCAAACCCACACCTACACAAATTAAATGCAGTTTTATATTTGTCCACTGTCGCACCTAACGGGCAATAATATATGTTGAAAAAAATAAAAGGACATATACAAAAAATATATCAATTACATGCTAAATAGCAAGTTTGGATTATCCTTGCTGTAAACAGAAACAAAACCATTCTCCCATTCAAGCGTGGTAATACTTCTAGGAAGACGGTTCTTCATGTCCCAAAAAACACTTCGACCAAGATTCACTGAGACAAGGCAGACCATTTAGTAGCCATTAAATATACAAAACACGTAACTACATTTAAATACTCAAAATTTAATGAAGAATAACATACCATCATGTTTCATGAGACGCATTCTAGCATCTCTTGGCCAACATTTCTTGTTATTATAACCAACCATATTCTCATTATTGGGATCAGGATGTTCTGTGAGATATCGCTGAATTAAGTCCCGAGCCTCCTCATGAGTAAAACGGAACAAAATATGCACCCTGTCTATGTATCTGGAGTACAATCGAATTGGGTGCCTTGTTTCCACTCTAGTGTCATGATAAGTAATGAACTCATTCGGCATTTGCGGTGGACCAGCTATTTCACTGGCTCGTGTCAAACCCAGAAGCAAGAGATCCAGGACAAGACCATAGTACTGCACAACAAATGAAGCAAATTGAAGACCACGTATTATACCATAGGAGTTTATATGGCTCATATCCTTGTAAGAAAAAACAACATTGTTCTTGGCTGTCACATAATCTGCTATGTTGTGGTCAAGAACCAGTCGTAGAAGCCTGTTCAGCATGGTTAGATCAATCTTTTCAAAGAACTTCTCAAACTTTGTTTGAAGCATCACAACGCACTGTCCATCACTGGTGTCCCATATTCCTTGTAGATTGTTGATTCCCTGGCACCATTTATAAACCAGGAGGGGAGGGGGTTCTGAATCAGCAGGCTTAATCCAGTTAGGAAAGAGGTGGCGTTTATCACCTTCATACCACAAATACTGATCCAGATATGCATCTGTTATCTTTTCGAGGGGCTCTATCTCATAAACAGGAATCAGATGGCTATACAAATCCATAAACTCGATTCCAACTTCTTTAAAGGCACGCTGTGTAAGCAAATGACGTTTGATACGAGAAAGAGCCTCGTGTGGATTATCATAAGCCTGTTCAATCAAACCTAACTCTTCTCTTTGCAATTGATTTAGTCTAACAGCCACACTATATGATTCCTTAAGTCTCTCAAGAGCAAGGATGAGAAGTTTTGTATCATGCTTGTATGACAGTGGAGGAAATGGAATTGGAGAAAATTTTCTGGATTCCAACCAATGTACAGTCGTTGTGTAAATCGCAACAGCCTCTTCTGGGGTGACATATGGACCATCTTTTAAGTAATTGTGCTGGCGCTCCTGTTCTGCCTTCAACCAGAGACGGGTCAATCTTCCAAGATTCTTTCTGCAAACAGTTTTGTCAACTGTGGCTCCCCTTCTAATGCGTTCACGATTATAGTGGGCCACATTCGTCCACCAATCAGCCTTTGATTTGACATAGCGCAGAATCATGTTCTCAATAGGAACTGGCAAACCAGGCACCTTCCAAGGAATATTTGCTTTCCAGCAGCGCCATGCTTCACTCAAATGCTGCAATATAGTTCTTGATTTATTCTGCTTAATACCCTCTGGCATTGCATCTAGAAGATCATGCATAACAGCAGCACGAAGCTCCAAATCAAAGTGGCTTTCAACACGCTGCTTTGTAACTGTTTTAGCAACTCCTTTCGAATGGCGCCCTTCAAACTGCCTGGCAAGCAAATTTCCCAACCACCTTTCAAGAAGGGGAACTATACCACGAAGAAAAAACAGCCAAACTCTCCACATAGGTGCCCAAATACCACACCCAGGACCCTTTCCAACGGGCCCAGTATTAAAGCGGTAATAAATCAAATGTTTCAAGTCTTTGCACATGCGAATTTGTCGCATAAGCCTGTATTTGTAACGGTACATACCTGTCAACTGACCGACATGTGAAAATATGTATTGCAAGCCATCAGCCAACTGAAAGGCATCCACATTACCCAATCGAAACTGTATGTTTGCATCCACGACAAGCTTGGTCAAACGCAGAATCTCACGACAGAGATGGAAAGCATTACCAAACCGTGACTTCTTCCGTTCCTTTGTGGTCAGAGTCTTCACAGGCTTTAAGTTAAAATTATAATCCAGATGGAGGTAATTCAAATTTTTCCTGTGGATCAGCAGATTCAACATGTTATACCCTTGCTTACAGACTTGGAGGCCTGCTTCAGCCCAATCAAGTTCAGTAGACTGAAAAAATTTTGTAGACTGCAGGGATCTGAACAAGTGCTTTTTCTTTTGAGCCTTAGGTGGTCGATGATGCAGCTCATTTAGCACAAAACACTTCAAGAGTTTCTGATAGCTTACACGTACTTTCACAGGATAATTTGGAGGGCAATGTTCTTTGTACCACTCAGATACAAGAGGTATATCTTCAGCACGCCTCATCCTACCAGAGCGCATGTTGAACGGTCTGAAAGCAAATAGCAATGAAACTCCAGCAGCAGTAGTGTCCGTATATAGAGGAATGCTCGGAAGGAATGGTTCAACACCTTCTGGCAATGTAAAATCATCATCATCTTCTTCTTCATTAATCTTTTTATCTCGCCGATCCTTACTTGTATTTGTGATGGGATGAAGCAGAGGATCACAATAAAATGCAGGCAGATCAGGGTCCTCAGTTTTGATATACATGATCATTGGAGTGTGATATATACACAGCTTTACTTTCCGAGGCCTGTTATTATAGAGATGAGGAAATGCTACCCTGTACTCTGTCCGTAGAGGTGACCTGATAATTAGCTTATTGATGTCATTAAACTCATTCCAATCCTCATCCCCTTTCTCCATGTCACGGTATAGAGGTTCAAACTTTGGCCCACCTGAGAAGGCACACAATAAAAATGGAGGAACAGCAAAAAAAATGATGTGTTTTAGAATTGATGAGTATGTTAAACATTACATATATAAACAGTCAATAAACTATTAATGGTGTTCTCAATACAAAAAAGGCAACTTAGTACCAACATACCAGGTATGCACATGTTCAGGGCTTTGGCAGTGAAGAATGATTCCATATCAAAGAGATAAAAGTAATTGCGGTCAACTAAATCTGACAGCAATTGCCCAGCAAGACGATATAAGGTTGCCATAATTGGAAGTGAGAGATGCCATTTGCGGTAACTAGGGCCATTTATAAGCTTAGTCTTCACAAGAGGTTTATGATCATAGAACCAATTATGAACAGCTGAATCTTCTTCTTCATCCAACTCCAACTGAATGGCCTCTAAAGGATCCACATCTAGGAGATTATCAGCATAATCCAATGGAGGCTCTTCATCATCAAATGGTGGAAAGCGCATTCTCTTAAAATGACGGCGATCTCTCTTCTCCCTTCGCATCATAATCCACATGCTACCCCACTATGAAGAAAACTAAAATAGTTAGCAATCAATAGGAAATTCCAAATGCACAAAAAATAGAGTGAACACACACTACAAAAAAAGGAGTGAGCATGGATCTGTAATAGATAAATACACTGTAAATCAAACAAGATTTGAAAGTAAGTGGATCAGATCATGAGAAACGCTATTATAAAAATTCCAAATACAACCACAATAAATATGTGGTGATTAGGAGAAAAAGTATACCTGGGCCAAGTATATTGGTTCAACCACCCAAGGTATTTCATTCACAAATGTTATAGCTCCAGTGATATGGTAAAGAACCTTCACTTCACGAACCTAGGTATTTACAGGAAAGTGAGCAAAAGCAGACTAAAGATGTTTCATGCAAAATTCAGAAAGAAAAGGACAGGAAGTACTTGTTCCCAAGGCATAGGCATGTTTTCAAGAAGCTTATATACAGCATGGGGCACAAATTTAAGAGCCCCAAGATACACTCGTTTGTCATGGCGGAATTTCTTTGATGTCATATCACCATGATCCCTGAAACTCATCAATCTCAACGTAAGATGCAGAGCAAGATCCCAGATTTCTTAGTAAATTAACAGCTCCGGATACAAACAACTAGACCCATTTTCATAACTGGCACTGTAAAAAAAGATGCACTCGCCCAAGTAATGAGATGACATGGCGACAAATTTGATCAAAATATGACAATTAAAAAGTGTGCCACTGACACAGATGCACATAGTTATGAAGTATCATATAATGTGTAACTGACCTGCAAGTTTAAACATCGCGAAATAACCTAAATTGAGCAACTGGAGTGAATGTATAGGCTCATGAAAACATGGTCCAGAAGTGGCTTCCTTATATCGAAATAAAATAAAAAAGCAAACAGATAAGCTTGTTGAAAATCCAGAAATGACTTCCTTAAAGATGAAACAGCAAACAAACAAGCATGTTGAAAACCATTGATATACAATCAGCCAAAAGTCTTAATTAAATATGAGCATATGAATATAAAACATATCCAGCACGGGAAACTAAACGAAAAAAATAAATAAATGTAAAGTAGCCAAGCCAAAATCATCTTACCGAACAATCTTTCTGACATGCTCCGGCGGCATATCTTCTTTCTGCGTCTCAACAAACCCAAACTTCCGTTTATCACTATAACGCTTCGTGTTGAGTTGCATCCACTTCCGCGCTCTTTCGTCGAGTTGCGTCTCAGTCGGCACAGCATTAAATGACGGCGGAGGAGGAGGTTCAGTAGCCCCTGGAGGACCCATGGGCAGCATAATTCCTGCCACACCGGGAAAACTAGTCCCCGGTGGAGCTGGATTCGGAATATTGCTGCTCCACATATCCTGTCCGTTATACATATCCGTATCGACTTAAAACTCAGGAAACTCCCGCAAACCAAATTACCTTCTGCATGAGAAGTGAGATTCTTGCAACTCTCGAATGGAAACAACAGCGATTGTAAATTGTAGCGAAGAAGGGCTTACAGTGAGAAGAAAAGCAACTGCTGCAATAGACGAATCATAAAATAGACTACGAACGAGGTTACCGCAAGAGACACAAAAAGCAGACAAGTATGGGCCACTTCATCTTGGGCTTCATTCTATTGGGCCTAACATTATTAATTTTAAATATACTTATGTTATATAAATATATTATAAAATCATTGGTTATTAATGGGTTCATTAAAAAAATTTAAACTTGAAATAATCAATTTCGAACTTGAAAGTTATACATCTCAATTCAGTTCATTTGCACCTCTAAATACATGCTTGATTTGCACGTGGATTTATTCCTTTTTCCATTAATTTGTTGATAATTACGAAAATATAAATGTTTTTAAAAATTAAAAAAAACAGGAATGACTTTTCCATTTTATTCCATTTAAAATTTGTTCAAGTATTTTTTATATATCAAATTGAAAATTAAGAATGATTACAAATGCATTTATATTTTTAAATCAATAATGTTTTCTAATATTGTAACTTTTAAAATTTAAGCATTTTTCTGTAATTTTATAGGATTCTATTATTATTTCGAATTCGAAATTTCTTATTCTTTGTTTTGAATTGAATTAAATATACAAATAAATTTAAATTTTGAAATTTCCAGTTCAGCATATCCTGCCCTCACGTTTTTTTTCCCGCAAAACTGGAGGTTAACCATTCGAATTTCCTCTAAAGCTTATGGTATTCGCGGTTGAGGGAGGGTTTCGAATCGACGTTGAAGAATGGCATTTTTTTCGACTAAGGAGGGCCGCGATATCGAGATGGGAAGTGCCGGCGCCGGCCAATTTTACCCGGGCATGCAAGAATCTCCCGATCTCAGACTGGGTTTCATCAGGAAAGTTTATTCGATTCTCTGCTTGCAGTTTTTTGTCACCGTTGGGGTTGGCCTCGCCATGTTTCTCATAAATCCTGTTCATCGGTTCATGCAAACAACTGCTGGGCTTTATGTCATGATTGCCGCCATGGTTTTCACCGTTATACGTGAGTATATTAACGCATTTTTTCGACGCAAATTTGATTCGACTTTATAAATTTTACTGGTTTCTTGGTGACTGCAGTGTGCTTTATGATGTCTTGCTTCAGCCAACGGCATCCTTGGAACATCATTCTTTTGATCCTTTTCACAATTGCAATGTCATGGATGGTTGGAGCTGCTTGCACCCAAAGGAAAGGTAACAATTTGTATTAGAAATATAAAATTTAAAATTGTGTAAATACAATATCCTAAAGTTTACAAATTTTTCATTTAGTACATTAAGTTTCAAAATCATTTAAGAATGATTATCGATTGAATATTAGCGATTTTGATAACTTTTGTGTTATTTTTGAATTTTTTAAAGTTTAGATGCATAATTTACATAATTTTAAAGTTAATAAATCAAATACAAATTAATGATATACTTAAAACATTAACGGCTTTAAAGTGTAAAAGTTTTATAATTTTTTAACGTTTATGGGTTGAATTTTGACATGGTCTTTACACAATTTCAAAATTTGAGTATTTATGCAAACACGACTCTGATTTGTATTGAAAATACATTTCCCACATCGTATATGAAGTTATAAATCTTATCTTTATAAGATTAATTGATACTATGAATAATCGAATATGATCCACTTTACTTTTAATGAATCTTGAATTCCTTTATGAATTGATTGATGATTGAGTTCAGGGGAAGCTGTGTTACTAGCTGCCGGATTGACACTATTTGTGACTGTTGCTCTAACTCTCTTCACATTTTTTGCTGCAAAACGAGGCTATGACTTTAACTTCTTAGGGCCATTTTTGCTCTGTGCCATATTACTTCTCATGGCATTCGGGATCATAAGGGTAAGTCGTGTATTGTGCATAAAATAATGAGTTTGTTTGGTGCAACGAAACTAACTTGTTGATGATCTTAATAGATTATATTTCCAATGGGAAGAGTAGGGGAGCAAGTGGCTGCTTGCATTGGAGCATTGGTTTTTAGTGGATTCATTATATACGATACAGATAACGTAATAAAACGGTTCAATTACGATCAAGCCATTGAAGCAGCTACATGCCTTTATCTTGATATAATCAATCTCTTTCTAAGTCTACTTGCACTTCTCAGTGATGCTGACTGAACATATGTTTTGTTATGTTTTATTTTTATTGAAGATGATTGTATGCACTAGAGAAAATAGAAAGTAAACTAGATTACTACAACCCCTAACAAATCAAACCTTACTTGCCCATACTTTTAATTGTAAGTAAGAAAATTAAAATTAAATTGATGGAATAAGGATATGATTTAGTCCCTTAAAATTAATTTCTCTAAATTGTATAAAGTTTGATCCCAAAATTCATAATTAGTCTCCAAATTTTGAGTAATACAAAACTAGCCATCATAATTTACACGCAGTGATATTTTCAGTTTTCAAAGTTTATTAATTTGACAAATTTAATCATTTTGATTTTAATAGTGTCACTTAACATCATTACTATCGTTTGTCATTTATGTCGGGTTTATCTTATGATTGACTTCTTTCGAGTTGAACGGTGGTGTATTTTATGGGTAGAAAAACAATCGGTCAAAATGCGTTAAAATAATAATGTATTTTCTCTAAATTAATAATATAATTCATTTTTTATTATGGTACATATATGATAACTGGTATAGGGGTTCATTCGATATCAATCGGTACCCAATTTTAAAATATTTATGACTTTATTTTCATGATTTTTAATACGTTTTTATTAACTGAAACCGTTATAAACCAACTTCTAACAATCCGGTTTCGGTTAAGGAAAAATCTAAAAAAAAACGATTAACTGAACTAATTAGAACCGACAATCCGATAAATCGCCCATTATTTCACGTGCAAATCGGTATAAAATCATTGATTATGTTTGATTATAATTTAAAGTTTTCGTATTAATTTTACCTGAATAAATATTAAGGATCATACCACCAAATCCAAAATTTGAAGACCACTAAAAACATTAGAGATCAATTTTGCCAAAATTAGAAAATGGATTAAATATGTCTTTGGTTATATTTGAAGGATTTCAGTTACCATTGAAAATATTAGAAACCAAATATACCACATACATTGAACATTAAAAACCAATTTTACCAAAATATAAAAAAATGAGGATCATGATTGACACAATTAGAAATTAGACCAAATTTGACAAAACTAATAAATTGTGAATAGGTGTAGCCCAATGCAATCGTTTGTGTTGTGACTTCATTCTAAAATCAGAAAATGGTGGCCTTGGTCCTAATATTTTGAGGATTTTGACAAATTTGATCTATAAATTATTTTTTGACGTATGTAGTCTCCAAACTTCATTTAATTGGCAATATTCATCCTCATAGTTTGTAAAATTTGGCAAATTCAATCCCCAAAGTTTAAAAATGCAAAACAAGTCCTCATTAATCATTATTTATGTTTAGTGGCAAAACTAATCCCCAAATTTTGGGAATTTTGCAAAATTGGTACCTAAATTATTTAATGGCTGTTAGGTTTTACGTTTTTCAAAATATTGTGGATCACCATTGTAAAATTATTTAACAACCGTAATTGCCATTTTTCAAAACGTTGAGGATCTTTAACACCGTTAGGGACCATTTTTGCCAAAATTCTGGAATTATGAGGATCAAATACGCCATTATTTTTGTTTGGGGACTAACATTACCGAAATTGAAGAGTTTGAAGACTAATATTGCCAATTTTGATAAACAATAAGGACTATGCCAAAAAATTTTCAAAACCACGGGACTCAATTTGACATAACTCATAAAACATGGGACCATATTTAAGCCTCTCTTCTAAAATGCATTGATTCACTGTAACTCCATCAAAAGGGAAATGCAGATTAAATGAAAACCTTGTCAGGGCAAGGCACAGTGGTTCTTGATCATATCTTTCACAAGAAACTACCAGCTTCCCAGCATCTATATAACTAAAACTTCGATGCTCAGCCATAGTCGAAGGCGGCTCAGCCCACTGGACACAATTTGTCTCAGCAAGAGACACAAAAATCCTGTATGTTTCCTTGTCTGAATCAAGGAAGAAACATTATAAGCTGAACGAAGGCCAAATGACAAACATAAAAAATATTTTGTTATTGCAGTTTATCACCAGAAGTCTCTGCAAGAACACAAACCATTTCGACAATGATGAAATCTAGTTCGATCTCTTAAAATAATTTCCCTATCAAGAACCTTAGATGCCAACTTCATAAACTCATGGCAATCCTCACATATTCTAAGGTTCTTCATTATACGTATGCAACTTCCTGATTCCTTATGTATAACCCCATAGCAAAGAGCTAGCTTCTCGCTATGCCACAATACGACTTCTCGCTTTTCATCTTCATCTAAATCTACTAAAACACTTCGGGTATCCGGAGTATATCCGACTTGCTTTAGCTTATCAACTATCTCATATAGTTTTGCATAAACCTCATCAGCTTCTTGATGGTTCTTTTCTGCAGTCAAGAATTCGTATATCACATCGCCTAGTTCGATTGTACTGTATCCTCGTTCTTTTGATATTCCCTTGTGTTTCATAAACTTTCTCAAGCCTCCAACATTTTCCCAGCATTTCTCTTTTGCATACATATTTGACAGGAATACGTGAGCCCCATCATGATCGGGATCCAACTCAAGGACTCGTTTCGCTGCGAAATTTCCCAATTCGAAGTTGCCATGAATTCGGCAGGAAGCCATTAGGGATCCCCAGATGACAATATTTGGGGCCATTGGCATAGTTTCCACAATCTCTAATGCATTTTTCAGACAATTAGCTCGACCATATAGGTCCACTAAGCATCCATAATGTTCCAATCTTGGTGTGATTCTATATTCATTCACCATTGATTCAAATGCTATTTTACCTTCTTCGACTAAGCCGGCATGACTACAGGCATAGAGAACAGCAACAAAAGTAACCCAATTTGGATCCACATTTCCGAGTTTCATCTGGTCGAAATATTTCAAGGCGTTTGGAGCATCTCCGTGAGTCGCAAAAGCACTAATCATGCAGGTCCAAGATATCACATTCCTCTTACGCATATGCATGAAAACTTCTTTTGCATCCTGAAGACTCCCACACTTTGCATACATATCAATGAGGGCATTACTTATTGGCAAAGCTTTTCCAAACTCTTCTCCTTTCACAATTTCATGTATTTTCCTGGCTTGACCAAGTGCACCGAGATGAGCACATGCTGAGATGATGCTTAACATGGTCACTTGGTCTGGTTTAATTCCACCTTTAACCATTTCGTGAAATAGCTTGAGGGCTTTCTGAGGCTTATCACTAACTGCATAACCAGATATCATTGCACTCCAGCAGACCAAATCTTTATCTACAATTTCATCAAAAATGAATCTGGCAGCCTCAATATTGCCATGTTTAGAATGACTAGTTATCATGGCAGTTGATGCAACAACATTCTTGGGATTCAGCTTACTGTACATAGTTTGAGCTAAATCCATGTAACCACAGTTTGCATACATGTTTATAAGTGCAGTCTGTGTATGAGAATTTAGGACAATGCAGTTTTCAGTGATGAATTCATGCACAACTTTTCCTGCACACAAATTCTTAAAGCGAGCGCATGCTGAAAGAATAGTGGTAAAAATTTTCTCATCTGGTTCAATACCTGATCTCTTCATCTCTTCAAGAAGGGATAAAGCATCATCAAATAGCTGGCTTTGGCAATGACTGTTAGAAGAAGTATTATAACGATCAATCAAATGAAAGATTCGATTAGAATGAAAAAAAAGAGTAAGACTAGTTATAGCAGAAGCGCACCAATCTATCACAATATTCCAAGCAACAATATCTTTAAGTGGCATTCTATCGAATACAAGACGTGCCTCAGTGATTAAACTACAAGCCGCGTACATTCCCATCAGAGCAGTCTCCACATACGGATCGGCGTCGTACCCTAGTTTTGCTACCAGGGCGTGAATCATCCTCCCTTCGTTTAAAGCCGCAACTCTAGATGCTGCCTTGAGAAGTGGAGGAAAGAAGAAAGTATCCATAGGGTAAGCTTTGATCATCATAGTTTGAAAAAACAAGAGCACGTTGTGGTAATTGCTTGACCGTGAGAGGTGCCTGATGATTTTGTTAGATAATTGGAATGTGGGTTTGGATTGGCAAGGGATTGAGGAGAGGAGAGAAAGCGCGAATGAAGGGAAGGATAGGGAAGATAGAAGGAGTTCAAATAAGTGGTGGTGGTAGCGGTGGCTATGGCTGTGGCTTCTTATGAGATGGGCATGAATTTGCTTCAAGTGAGAAATGGATGTGGCGGCGGTTGTAAAATTGGGTTGGGCGTGCTGTGGAATGGCGGTGACGGCGGGCGGCGGCACCGGCAAAGGGACGGAGAGAAGTGGGTGGACCATAGTGATGAAGGATTACAGGATAGGCTCAGCAAAATTAGTAAAATACCACATTGAGTTCTCTTGCACAATTTCAAAACGGGCATCAATCTTGCTCTATACAAGACAATGAAAGAATGAAAATAAAGATACTAACATTCTCAGCTCAAAGCAACAAAAAAAGAAAAAGAAAAAAACTAACCTTGAATTCTTCATTCTCATCTTAAATTCCTCTGCTTCAGTTTCAACTTAACATCAACCCCAGCATTTATAATAGACTCCAGCACAATGTTAAGCTTACCTTCCAATTTATCACCTT
Organism: Utricularia reniformis; assembly: GCA_009725065.1. Taxonomy (NCBI): domain Eukaryota; kingdom Viridiplantae; phylum Streptophyta; class Magnoliopsida; order Lamiales; family Lentibulariaceae; genus Utricularia; species Utricularia reniformis. The sequence continues at coordinate 315,238 of RWGZ01001813.1, read as the reverse complement.
TCCTTGGTGTGTAAACAACATTATGAATATCATCCTCCAATGCTCTCTTGCCCAACAAATGTCCAACTGCAGTACATGCATCCTTATTCTTGGTTGACTTCAAATCATATTTCATGTCCTTTGAGATAGAATGAGCTACTGCAACAACTTTGCTAGTGGCTCGGTGAATTATGCTAGCACTCACCGATGCTTTCGATATGTAAATGTCTAAACAAAAAGGCTCATGATAGGCTGATGTTAACTGATTGAATGTGGGAGTTCTTTGATTTGTTAAACCACCACGTAAAGTTAATGGATTGTCAATCTTATGACATGGGACTGAAGCTGCTGCTATTTTAGTAACTCTATTATCTGCTCTTTCTCGTATACCATACTCATTTTGGCTTGAATTTCTTGTAATCTTACCATCACTAGTTTCAATGGAGTTTTTCTCATTTCTACGTGGTTTCCTTCTGTGGAAATCATATTTGCATTCCTCATACTCGATTGAGTATTTCTCAAGCTTATAAAACAAGTTTCCACGAACTCTCATATCCTCAATTTCATCAGAATCAGGTGCCATATTATCCCCTGAGCACATAGAGTTATCAGCACCATGATCCTCTTTATCAGCAGAACCACAATACAATTCCAATGATTTATCTCCATTATCACCTCTATAAACATCAGCTAAACTGGAAACCACACGCCAATTTTCATCATCAATTAACTCAAATTTAAAGCAATTTGAGTCTTTATCGTTGACACCTAATAATAAAGGAGACAAATGTAGCGTATCAGTAGCAGATTGAACCTTGTCCTGAATGGAAAACTTCGAGTCTCTTGGACAGGAAAATCTTCTTAACTGGGATAACAAATGTGAAGTTGCAATGCACTGCAAAGCAGCCAGTCTCTTGACAAGAAAAAATGACATTGACTATTCTGCGGCATTTCATCGAACACCTGGTGAAACAGAGATATTGCATAAGGGTAAAGAAAAATATAAAAAGCAGACGGCGAGAAGACCCATGATGGTGAAGATTTCAGTGGATGTCAGCTGTAAGGAAGAAGATCCATAAGATCGCTGATTCCCTTCGATTTGAATAGTCAATATAGCTACAAGATACTTCGTCACTTGAATGAATGTATAGGGCAATTTTTAAAAATAGTGAAATGTGTACAAAGGTGAGCAAATAATTTGAAATATTAAATATTTATATTTACAATTGCTATTTGATTTGTTAGATGGAATCATGGAATACAAATTTATCATATATGGAATATCAATTTTTAATAATAATTACATATTTATATTTTATAATTGTTTTGACAATATGTTTTATAATTGTTTTGGCAATATACTTTTCTATTTATTTGATAATTTGGCAATATATGTATCATTTTCTTTTATTTTTAATATTATTAATGGGGTTTGCCTCCGGGTGACCATGGGATTCGAAATTTATGTTGTAATTGTATGTGTTTGGATACACAGAGTGAGAAATTCAAATTACATTAAAGTAGCATTCCCTTATAACAGGGGATTCATTTTCATTTGATGTACAATATGATCACACCTTACAAATCATAAGTTTGCTTCCCGGTGAACTTAACCTCAATAGGGCTGACGTTCTTCCCGATCGACCGGAAGTTCTGACCGACACCAGTCCTGCCGGCGTTCACCTTCTCCGGGTAAACCCCATCTTTGGGATGCAGATACTGGACCTCTCCATTAGGGAACACCCTGTAAAACTGATAATTGATCTTGTACTTGGATCTCAGTCTCGTTCCTAGAGCCAAGCATTGCTCCTTCCTAGCCAACTTCAGGAGGTTCGGTCCTTTGCGCATAATAGCAGCGCCGCCAGTCGGCATCTCGAAAACTTGCTCCTTTGGTGAATCCCATGTGATCACATAGAACTCTTCTACCTGAGCCTTGCGTAGTAGCCCACCGGTGCTGCCACCAAATATTGGAGATGGGGTATTTGGATCGAGTTCCGGTGGGGTGAATCCTGCCGGCGCTTCTGGTTCTTTTATTGCTGCAGGTGCCTCCTCTGACATGGCTCGGATCGGGCGGTGGGTAACGGCGGACCATATGGGCTTCACGGAGGAGAATTGTGCTACTGATTGCTTCCATTGAGGGGCTAATCGGCTGGCTGCCAGTGCGGGCGTGATTACGGAAGCTTGGGAAGCCATAGCCATGAGAAGTTGCGCAGTGAAGTGAGATGCAGGATAATTGAACTGATTTTGTGGCAAGAACAGATAACGGAAGGATAAGTCGCATCTAATGGACCAATAGGATTCTCATACGTGGCAGTCACCCTTGTCAAGAATCTAAATTTCTCATCCACACGATCTAGTAAGAATGATCACTGTTCGGATTATACAAATTTCTTTATTTATTTATGACTTTTTAGGGTTTTTGTAAATACATTAATTAATAAATGCATGTTTATTATCTTTAAAATTGTTTTATTTAGATGACATTTCAATTATTATATATCCTAAACACTATATGTAATATTAAAAATAAATGAAAAAATTTCTAAAATTACACATAAAAGATCACGGCAATACACAAAAATTGTCCCCACGGTTAATCGATTAACAAATTTGATTTTAAAATTTTTTAATTGTATTAATTATAAACTCCAAAGTTCGAGAAAGACAAAATATATTCTCGTACTTTCTACAGTTTAATATAATCAATCTTTAAAGTCTGTATTGCAAAATGTATCCCCAAATTTTGGCATCAAAATTCTTGGCAAAATCAAATTTGCGGAATTTTTAAACTTTGAGATCAAATTTTTCCCATTTTGTAAACTTTAAATACAAATAGTATAAAAAATTTAAGTTTAATAACTAAAAAGATAATACATTCCAACATGATGTAACAAATTTGTACTAACTTTATTTCCTTAATACACCAAATTTTATTCCCAACTAATATACTAAAAAACCTCTATGAATATACTAAACCCTAACTCATCATCCCAGAAACATACGGGACTTGCTTGCTCCTAATCCATGCATCACCAACATACGCTTTCCCAGGTGTCCATCTATCAGCAATCTGTGGAGTAATTCGCCTTATCCCCTTCCATTTAACTCTATTAGCAGTACCAGACCCAGGTCCCTTGTTTTGATACTCACCATAATACAATGTATTTAAAGCAAAATCTCCTGCCCAAGGAGACCATCCCTCAGGCGCAATAGATCCTCCAATATAAGTATTCATTATAATTGTCCTCGAGAGCTGTTTCCATGGCCGTCCCAAGTAAGCTTTAGTTGGTGGTTTAGAAGTCAGGAAGGCTGGGTCTGATTTGATTTCTCCATGTTGGATTATAATGGCTCCGATGCTACGTTCTTCTACTCGGCCTTGAGCTGTTACCATGCATCCTTGATTAGCCATTGGCTTACGTATTATGAACTTGCAGTTCTGGAAAATGGCGAGGGCATCTCCGAAGATGAAATCTATGGTGCCTGAGATTTGACAGTCTCTGTAGAATTGTCTATTTGTGTGAGTGTAGAGTGTGTCTTGATACCCATCTAAATGGACGTTGAAGAATACAGCATGGTCACCCGAGGCTCGAAGGGCCACAGCTTGATGCCCCTCCGGACCCGCTGTGTTTTCGAATGCAATATCTTTTGCAAAGAAGTCTCCCGCTTCCACGGCTGCATCAGAGTAAACTTTAGATCAAACTAATTATTTATAATATTATATTCGTTATAAACTATTGAATTTGTCCAATAGAATTGAGATTGATCACATAATAATTTGATCAAGTGTGTAAAAAATGTGTGGCTTATTCTTCTTAATCCTATTTATTTATGCTTATCCATTGTAATTTCGATCATGTTCTATAATTCCAACATAACTTATAACAATTAGAGTTTCATATTCCACGAGGGACATCGAACACTTAACTTTAAGAGTATGTATAAGCATAGAGGAGAGAACAAACTCACCTACGGTTGCGGTTTGGAACGTCTTAACACCGGCAGCAAAGTTTTTACTACCCGTAATTCGTGTCTTTAAAGGTCCATCACCTATCAATATAATGAAATTCTTCTTCTTAGGAATGACAACACTCTCCTTATACACACCAGCCTTTACATGAATCACAAATGGCTTAGTATTCTTGAAAGGAACTTTGCTTATAGCATCGTTAATCTTCCGAAATTGTCCACTTCCATCGAGCGCAACCACAGCATCGGCTTTCATGCCTGCAGCAAGAAGCTTCCTCGTCTCAAAATGAGGCGAATCGACATCATCCTCTTCCAAAAGCTTTCGACTACTTGCACTACCAATGTTACCAATATCAAGTTGACCAAAAAGTGAAGAAATATCAGATACCATAGCTAATCCATTACTAGATAATTCCCTAGTACTTTTAAGCAAAATCTTCATCTTTTCTCCTGTATCACCAGTCGTATTCTCGAAGGCATCGATGCAAGTTTCTTCATTTGTAATCACAGCACTAAGCCATGTTTTCAAATCTTCAATATAACCAGCCATATCACTAGCATTAAATTCATCAACTTTCTCAAATGATTTTCTTAGATCATCAACAGCAGTTTCTAACACTTGGTTACATACATCTAACGCATCTTTTGTGCTAGGATCCGATGCGGCTTCTTTCAAAAGTGACGAATTCTTTAAGACGTCACCTATGTTTTGTATAGTTGCATCGAATGCAAGCTTAATGAGTTCTTTTGGATCTGTTGTATTGGCTTTAGATAATGTGTTCTCGCAGGTTTGTTTGTAATCTGTAGGAGAACAAATGGTTTGTATGGCTTTGTTACTGGTTCCGGTTGAGACCTGACCGTTGCTCTTGGTTACGTTAACCGCTACAGCCACGACCATAGCCACTAGAAGCACGGAGGCTACCCCTGCAATTGCAACTTTCTTTGTTTCCATTTTTGTGTATATTTTCTTCTGGTAAAAGGTTTGGTATTTATCGTGGACTTGTTTCTATTTGTGATGTCAAAACGGTTGTTTCCGTTAATTCCGTTGGTCCAATTATAAGTTTAGATAATACCATGAATGATCTATCAAACTAGTGTTTACTTTTTTTGACAAAAATCACTAATTTTTTTATTAAAAACATATTGTTTTGTAAAAAGACACCTCCCTAAATTGATTAACAAATTATGTAATGTGATAGAGATAATCAATGTTCAGTTTCGTAAAAGTTCTGTTATTTTGATAAATTTGTCTCAAAACTTTAATTTATTTGTAATTTTTAAAATATCACGATTTGAACAAATTTTATCGACAAAATATGATTATATTAATTTAAATCTACGAGATGAAAATTAATCCTCAAAATTTGCTTAAAGCTCCCAAAATTTACATTTACAAATCTATTTCCCAAAGTTTGTGAAATTTGATATAATTTATCCTCATCTAATTTTAATGGATGATTTGCAATTTTGGTAATATAAATTTTCAAATATTACAAATTCAAAGTTACATATCTGAAAAAATATGATTTTCTCAACCTTCATTTAGAGTTGCATATTTCGTATACAATTTTATGATTATGACAAATTTGAGGACGTAACTCTGGTTGTTTCCCCTGTACAGAAAACTACAATAGCCACAATTTGAAAAATTATATTTTTGGAAACTGAAAGAAGCGTTTGTATTGTAGTGGAATACCATTAATGTTTCTCCACCTCAGTAACTTAAAGTTTGAGTATCAAAATTTAGAAAAATCTCTAGTTTTGTCACAAGCATCAAAATACAATAAGCTCTTGCCTTATGGTTCTACTGATTTGATCCTTTTGATTGCGGAAAACTGAGATAACCTCCGTCTATTAAAGGCCGCAGTTCATCTTTGACATCAGAATTTGAGGATTCCAAGTATGCATTAATGATCTTGGAGCTAACAGAATAAAGATAGCATGTTAATCTACACAAACTAGTAAGTTTTAAACATAAAAATATGTATTATCTGACCTGTGACCTTTACACCACAGAGAGCATTTCCCTTTCAAAGCTTTATCCCATAAAATAGATGCGAATTCGGGGCATTCCAAGACGAGTTTACGGATGGTTCTGCCTGAGTGGAAGTGTTCTAAAATATGCTCTTCTGGTGTTTCATCCGATTTTGGAAGAGCTGCAATCGATGCTATAGATTCGTGTAGCCTGTACAATTTATCGTCCAATGTGGGTCGAAGGATCCCATTTGCTCCACCACTAGCAACCTGATGAACAATCCAATGAGTCACTAGTACAACACCATATATAAACACTCCACAGGCGGATACTAAACGTACGAGTAAATGCAAGAAAATTTAACCATGAGATACAAATGCAATTTTAAATGATGGAAAGTAACAATAACAGCAAACAAAGTTTTAGTCCCAAACTTGGACTAAAACTTTTCCAGTTTTGACAAAATTGGACCCCAAACTTTAAAGTTTTAGCAAATATAATCCTTCAATTTTACAACATTTGGCAAATCAGATCCATAAAGTGGCAAAATCAATCTCCGAAATTTGATTTTGGGCTATAACCTCAATTGTCAAAATTTAAAAACTTTAGGGATCAAATATACTATACTAACAAAATTTTGGGAACTAATATTGTCAAAAATTAGAAAGTATAGAGTTCAGTATTGCCACAATCATAAAACTTTGGAGAACAAAATTGTCAAAACCATGAAACAATGGGGGCCAAATTTGCGTCTCGCCCGAATAATAATAATATTAGATGCTCAGTGAAATTAGAAGTACCTCAAAGATGACTTCCTTCCCATAATTTGATCTCAATAAGCTGTCAGCCATCTCACAACAGGCATCAATGAGTTTCTGGGGAGAGCGAAATATCGATCAGTTACACAAGAAATCAGGTAATTACAAAATCACGATATTAACTAGTGTTGAATTGGTAAAGTTAAAACGCCAAAAAACACAAAACGATACCTCGGCTAGGCCACTGTTGATCAGTAACTCTTGCCTGCGAATATGGGATTCCTTCTTTCCATCCTCACTGCATTGAGCACTTACAACTGAAGTATCACCTTCGCTAGCAATATCATTTTCCAGAGATTCATTCTCATTTGTTTCACCCTGAAAAAGTAGCTGTTCAGCTAAGAGAAAATTATATTAATTTTTTTGAGGAAGAACAAAATATTACTTTTTCTCTGAGAGAAGGAACGAAGGCGCTCAGGGATGCTAAATCATCTGGACCAAAATATCGGGCACAGCTAGGATGAAGAAGATGGAGAACCGGGCGCCTTGCATTCTGCAAAAACAAAAAAAATAGTAATTAGTTTTTGTTGGAGAAGCAACTCTAGCTTCACCTGTAATTTACCGTGTATCAGAAAAATACACGGAATACAGTTAGAAAGAGAACAAAAACCAGCCATATGATGAATTTCAAGAACCTGATCCAAAAGAAGTTCATTCAAGTCTTGCTCAAGCTCCTTAATGATAATCTACCAAAATAAGAAAATAATACTCGGTTTTTAGAGTTTTGGAAAATGGAGACACCAATAACTTATAATACATCTCTCATACCTTTGAGACAAGCTTTGTGTCATCAACAATTGAAAATATGCATACCAACACCTGTGAGTAATGAGGTAGAAAAATCAGCACTAAATAATAAGTGCACAAAATTATTGTAAGACTTTCACGTAACTGCCACAGTTGAAGGATTTCACGTAACTGACCAAAACAGGAACGTTAAAATATTACAAGCACATCATACCAGGCTCCCAAATTTGTCCAGAGCTATTTTTCTAACATGGCCTTTCATGCCCTTTATGATTTTCTTCCGCTCCTAGAAAAATACAGAATTTGCTAAGTTCTAGAACAAGTGAACGGAATTAGAATAAAAATGATTGAAGTTCTCAAAATTTCCCAAAAAACCAAAATAAACTTGGATTAACCTTTGCACTCCCATGCCTGATACAAAAAATGGCCAACTTAGATCCATCTTTTGTGTGGATCATCCGAACTATGGAAGAACCAGAGAGCTGTTGAATCATTTCTGCAGCAGAAGACTACAAAATATGTTTAGACAAATAATAAAGTACAAAAAATCCATCAGAAGTATTTACTAACGTGAAAACTACCTTATCAGCAATGCTTAAGTATTCAATTAAAGCTCTGTGCACGATAGAATGGTCTAGAATCCCCTTCTCAACTATTGGTTGAAGCACAGATGTCATGTGGCGTACGACAGATGATCTTTGCAATTGAAGCTTTGATATTACATCTTGCAAACTGAGATTAAATTCATCATATTGAATTTACAGAGCAACACATAAAGTCATCCACATTACCAAATATTTACCTTTTCTCTTTCATTGAAACCAAATCTTTAAATAACTGAAGCTCTGGCGAATAAAGCTCCACCAGAAGTGTTTGTTTCTGAGTTGGATTTCCAAGGTTGTATGCATGCTCAATGACTGTAAATGCAAGAAATATTAATTTATTGGAGCTTTATATAGCCAATAACGATTTTGATGTAATTCAATGTGAATTGATTGCCACTGTCACATGCCCCTCATTGCCTAAAGTTTTAAAATCTGTTTGCAGCACAAGTTCTAGACAAATTGAGTTTTTAACAACCAAATACCTTTGAAAACAGTTTTCAAAGATAATTCTTACCTAATGAGCCAACCATATGCCGTAGAAGAGAAGCAACATGACCATGAAGAGATGATATAAATTCTGCAAGCTGATCCTTGGTTGCTGATAATTTAATAATATTAGAGAAATTAAAAATATTGCAAACAACCAATTGCACTCATAGAAAAATCAAGAATGACAGAGATGCGCATGATCGTATAACTTTAGTAGCATGAATTTAAGGGTGATGTATACCATTGTCCAACATCTTAGTAACTAGATGTACTGCATATGTATTTCTCCCAAGAGAAATAAAATTTGGGCGCAGCTCTACAAAGACTGAATTCTTTTCACCAGGTGTACAATGCTTCACACATGTCTGAAGTTGAGTAAAATCAATTCAGCAATTAATATTAAAAATGAGGGCATTGATGATTTTAAGTTAATGTATCAAGTAAGATAATAGATAAAATGGGGAATCAGAAAAATGGAACCTGAAGAACACGAGAAGACACGTGCGAACAAGCAATTTCAGAAATCTTCCCCTTCATTTTGTTAAGTGACTCACTTACCAACCTACGAAAACACATAGAAACCAAAGTTTACTTTCTTCCTATATTATAAATGAGGTGCAGAAAAATTTAAAACCCATAAACTACAATATGAACGGTAAAAGTCTCAAGTGTCAACAGCAATGCATACTTAGATCTTTCTTCTTTTGAAATGTTCCGACGCCGCATCTTCTCCCATAGCAATGCAAGTTCCTAATAAAAATTAATAAAATAGATGGTATCATGGTACAAATAACAATGTGCAAGAGACAACAATATAAAGGTGAAAATGAGACAAACATGCATGTGCCTATAGTTTATTACCCACTGGAATATATATATAAGAGCTTGATATTGTAAACCCCGTTTAATAATAGTGCCGTAATAAAACCAGTAACATGTTCATTAAATCCTCCTAAAAATTGAATGAGAGCTAGCAAGTTCTAAGTATTTTAACTGGTACAGAACGTATGAATTGAAAAACAAAAACTAAAATGAGATATTAGCTGACTGAAAGAAGGTAGTTAAGAAAACCTGTTCCAGCGAGTAATGCTTCTTCCTTTTCTTCTTCCTAGCTTCAGTCAATTCCTGAAAAACAATATCAACAAATGGGAAAAATGAAACTCGTGGTAAAGAGCAGCAATGATGAATGAACTCCCAACAACGCATTTCTAAAGGGAAGGAACTTCAAAATACAATTTCAAATCAAATAAAAAAAATAAACCAACTAATGAATTAAGACTAAAAGCTCGAACCTTTGATTGCAAGCGACGTAATTTATTAGTGTCTATCAACTCATTTTGCTTCTCAGTGTGGCTGTTCAAGTCCTTCTTCTGAACTGTTGACGCATTCTTCGTGAATTTGACTCCGGAAACAGGGATACTCTTTTTTGATGTGACATTCAATTTCGGTTTTTTGGTGTTCAGTGCCTTCCCCTCAGAATCTTGCTTTTGTATTCTCTTCCTCTTGCTCGACCCTTTGATCTTCTGTGGCTTCGCCGCCATCGATGGACTTGAAGATGTTGATTCGCTGTCTTCCCTTCCAGGGAAAGATTTATATATATACAAGGCTAAATTATTGGGCTTATACCTTGGGCCAGACCCATACTATTATGTGGACCATTTCTTTCTGGACCAAGCATGGCCTTTTTAAAAATTCATTGTATATATAATTATAGAACAACTAGAATGAAATCGACTAAACTCTAAACGCATGGAATCAAATGAGACATATTTCAGACATAAAGGCACTAAAATGTATTTGATTCAATTTTACAAATTACGTTGTAATAAGATCACCATATTGCACTTTTCAACGAGACACGATGACTAGTAGAGATTAAGGATTATAATTTAGATTATCAACTCTACCCGATGGGTAATTGCCTGCTTATGAGTGATATAGATAGATAAACTAGTTGTGAAATTGCAACGGCTGTAAATTGATTAACCGTTTTAAATAAGTGGGTAGTGGTTTTGTTAATACTTACTATGCTACCAATTTGGTTATTCGTCTTGCTACCCATCTCGTTATTTATTTGTTTATCCATCTTATTACCCGTTTAATTATTCATCTTGTTACTATCTCTCTATCTATTTGTTTATCCATTTAATTACCCTTTGGTTATTCATCTTGTTACCCATATTGTTATCTATTTGTTTATCAATCTGATTATCCGCTTGGTTATCCGTTCTATTATCCATATGGTTATCGGTTAGATATTTTATTTAATTTAAATTTTCAAGATATTTTTAAAATTTCATTGTGATGGTTTTTTAGAATTGCATATTCTTTTGCGTGAACATATAAATATCAATATAATATAACAATTGTGTCTGATTATTCACTTCATAATTGAATTGTTCAAACAATGTAGAAAAAGTGATACAAATTCAAAACTCTACATTTTAATAAACAAATAAAAACAATGAGCGAAATGTATCCAATCTAAAATGTAACCACCCTCGGCAAATTTGTATGTAATTTATTTTCTCATTTTTAAAAAAGAAGATTCGATGGCTGGGATGTCAAATTAAAGTGACCCTCAGACATCGAATCTCGTTGATTTCTTTGGAATTTGGAACTCAAATTTAATTGCCCCTATGATCTGATGTGAAAATGATGGTTTTTTATGGGACACAAAATATAAATTTAATTGTAATATGATAATTGTTAAAAATTACAATTTCACCACTGTTAAAATTATTGATATTTTTATATAAATCACGATCATAATACCATAATTTTATCAAATATATTTAAAAATTCACGATTATAATCATAACTCAATTTTGGGTTTGTTTGGATTAGCTTTTAAAAATTGAGATGGGGTGAGGTGTGGTGAGGTGTGATGAGATATGATGATCGTGAATTTTTAAATATATTTGGTAAAATTGTGATATTATGATCGTGATTTGTATAAAAGTACTAATATATTCTTATATATAAAAATAATAATAAATATAATTATATTATAATTAAAACTTCCTTTAATGACGGACAACGACATATCTCTCTCCTCCACGTTGGCGCCCATAGTTATATGGACACCCACCCCTCCACAGAACAATACGTTCCGTGGACCAGGGCTTGGGCTCCTTGTCCGTGGAAGTACTGTTTATTTATTTGTTTAATATATTTTTATTTTTTAATTTATTTAGAAATATAACTTTTAATAATTTAATAAATAAATAGATTAATATAAATATAATTGATTAGAATTCTAGGACAAGGTATCCTGTAATTGGTAAGGCCTAGTTGCGATTGGGCCGACCTAGGTAATAAAAGACGAACTCGCACAGTCCAAAATCATCAGCTTAGCACATTTGAGATAACTGGCCCGATGCTCCACATTGCCCGGACCGAAGCTGGACTTAGCGAAATAAAGAGTGTCCAATAAGTTACCTCATGATTCGATCCAAACGGTTATAGCCCAGACGTCTCACGCTTCGGGCTCCACACGTTTACCATGCTTCAGGTCGGATCACGCAAACCACGCTTTGGTAACAACCATGTTTTACATCGTGCGACAACAACCTTCAACAAACCCTTCAGAGGCAGTTACGGGGCGTGTATTAGATGCGGCCTCACCTCTATAAATACAAGGCTTAACAACGGAATTTGAATGACTTTTTGGACGCATAAGAAATGTTGTTACTATGCCGGAGTTGTTATTATTTTCTTATATCTTGTTATCTTCATAAGCATCTACTATCTTTTATAATGAACTGTTGTTTCATTAGTAAATCGACTAAGAGATTTTCCTACTCATAGTCAATTGGTTTTTTCCTAATTTCACGGGGTTTTCCACTCTAAATTATTTAGCATATTTTCCTTATTTGCACTATTTGATCATTTCTTCACCACAAATAAATCAAATCCGAGTTTGTTTCCTAACAAACCGGACGACTGTTGGTACCCCTACAAATGGTCCACAACAATAATAAAATTTATAATTTTATTTTGATAATATAAATATATAATTTTAGGTAAAATTAGACAATTTCAAAATCGAAATATTAAAAATAAGTATGAAACAATGAAAATAAATGCAATCGAAACATTGAAATATAATATATACAATGATATAAATTTTAAAAAAATAATGTTTAATCATCAAGATCTTCGAAATTTAAAATATTAAAATTAAAACGTAATATTTATTGATAAATTAAATAGTAAATAAATAAAATTGATGAGATAGAAAGATAAAATGAAATTTGGAGATAGAAGATGATGTAGATGCAAGAGAAATAAATAATGATGTGGATTAGTAAGAAGTTTTAGAAGTGAAAGAGAATATAATGTGGATGTGAGAGTATGATGATGTGTAGTGAGATTTATACGGCGTAAATTGTTTTGGGCGCGGACAATGTTACAGATAACCTAATAGAAGTAAGGGTAAATGAGTATTTTTCAAAATTACGATGAAGATATAGTTGGTTTTAACAGCTGTGAGAATATCATGATTTTTTAACGATTATCTCATCTCAATTAAATTTGTGTATCATAAAAAAATCACAATTTCATTATCTTACCGCACTTTCTATCGCCGAACTAAACAAACCCTTTAAAAAGTTAAACCAAATATATCCCATAGAAGTTTTTCAAACAAATTTACTGGATTAATCCATAAAACCCACCAATTAATACGGGTTCTTAGAAAGTTTTACAGGTTAAATACATGAAACTCATCAAATGATAAGGGTTAAATCTATAAACGCCCATAAATTAATACATATTATTCAAAAATTTTTAGGGATTACATCCATCAATTAATTCAACTGTTCAGAAAGTTTATAAAATAGTCTATTTTGTCAAAATACCCATTTGAGTGTACTTTGATGTAAGGATATATAGAGTAGATGGATGACAAATATCCATTTTGGAGTGGGTATTTTGACAAAACACCATATAAAATATGAATGACGACGGATTGACCAACTTATTGGATTGGGCAATGGTCATCCTATGACGATTTAGTCCACGTAGGATGACGCCATGTGGTCACTTTGATCGGAAGTTTGGAACCCGTTCAATATCCATTAATGTTTTAAAACGTCAATCTGAATATGCTTCGGGGTCCCCGCCTGTCACCTTTTCATTTTTATCTTTTCAAGCCACAAGATTTACGACTTATAAATGTATATGTTTTCATTCTTCCCAAAATCGATGTTATTCGCCTTGTTTTCTCTGGGAATTAAATTACCTGCGGAAGGTTGCTTAAATGGCAGCCAAGAAAGCTATGGAAGGAATCTCCAAAGGGTTGATGGAGGAAGTTCATAAATGGGGAGCTATGAAACAGAATGGCGTAAGCCTTCGCTACATGATGGATTTCGGGTCGCGACCCACCCCAAGAAATTTGCTTATCGCTTCTCAGTTTCTTNGTGCATTTATTTATTTCCAGCTTTTGATCGTCTTCCACATCTAAAACAAATCAAAACCGAGTTCGTTTGTTGAACGAATCGGACGACTGTTGGTACCCCCTAAAAAGGGACCATAACACCGGGGTTTTCCACTCTAAATTATCTAGCCTATTTTCCTTATTTGCACTATTTGATCATTTCCTCACCACAAATAAATCAAATCCGAGTTTGTTTCCTAACAAATCGGACGACTGTTGGTACCCCTAAAAAGGATCAACAACAATAATAAAATTTATAATTTTATTTTGATAATATAAATATGTAATTTTAGGTAAAATTAGATTATTTCGAAATGGAAATATTAAAAATAAGTATGAAACAATGAAAATAAATACAATCGAATCATTGAAATATAATGCATACAACGATATAAATTTTAAAAAAATAATGTTTAATCATCAAGATCTTCGAAATTTAAAATATTAAAATTAAAACGTAATATTTATTGATAAATTAAATAGTAAATAAATAAAATTGATGAGATAGAAAGATAAAATGAAATTTGGAGATAGAAGATGATGTGGCAAGAGAAATAAATAATGATGTTGATGAGTAAGAAATTTTAGAAGTGAAAGAGAATATAATGTGGATGTGAGAACATGATGATATATAGTGAGATTTATACGGTGGAAATGGTTTTGGGCGCGGATAAGGTTACAGATAGCCTAATAAAAGTAAGGGTAAATGATTTTTTTTAAATGAGTTGTAACGATTTTTGGTGTTCAAAACAACTGAGTTGTAAGGGATGCCATCAACTATATCGGGCCGGTGTTCAAAACAACTGATTTTTTTTCAGATAAAATTACGATGAAGATATAGTTGTTTTAACAACTGTGAGGATATCCTGATTTTTTAACGATTATCACATGTCAATTAAGTTTATGTTTTGTGTACCATAAAAAAATCATAATTTCATTATATCACCGCACTTTCTATCGTGGAACTAAACAAACCCTTTAAAAAGTTAAACCAAATATATCCAATAGAAGTTTTTCAAACAAATTTACTGGATTAATCCATAAAACCCACCAATTAATACGGGTTCTTAGAAAGTTTTACAGGTTAAATACATGAAACTCATCAAATGATAAGCGTTAAATCTATAAACACCCATAAATTAATATATATCATTCAAAAACTTTTAGAGATTACATCCATCAATTAATATAACTGTTCAGAAAGTTTATAAAATAGTCTGTTTTGTCAAAATACTCATTTGAGTGTACTTTGATGTAAAGATATATAGAATAGATGGATGATAAATATCCATTTTGGAGTGGGTATTTTGACAAAACATCCTTATAAAATGTGAATGACGATGGATTGACCAACTTATTGGATTGGGCAATGGTCATCCTATGACGATCTAGTCCACGTAGGATGACGCCATGTGGCCACTTTGATCGGAAGTTTGGAACCCGTTCAATATCCATTAATGTTTTAAAACGTCAATCTGAATATGCTTCGGGGTCCCCGCCTGTCACCTTTTCATTTTTATCTTTTCAAGCCACAAGATTTACGACTTATAAATGTATATGTTTTCATTCTTCCCAAAATCGATGTTATTCGCCTTGTTTTCTCTGGGAATTAAATTACCTGCGGAAGGTTGCTTAAATGGCAGCCAAGAAGGCTATGGAAGGAATCTCCAAAGGGTTGATGGAGGAAGTTCATAAATGGGGAGCTATGAAACAGAATGGCGTAAGCCTTCGCTACATGATGGATTTCGGGTCGCGACCCACCCCAAGAAATTTGCTTATCGCTTCTCAGTTTCTTTACAAGGAGTTGCCGATTAGGATCGCGCGTCGTGCTATTGAACTCGACTCCCTTCCTTACGGCTTGTCCCAAAAATCCGCCGTTTTGAAGGTCTTCCACAAAAACTGTATTCTCTCCTCATCTTTTTTTTCTTTCCCCGTGAGTTTTTCATATTTCTATTATTAATTTATATTTTATTGTGATATATATAATATTATATATTAAAGTTACTTAATGAATCATATGAAACTTCTATTATATTATTGGGCAAACATTACCCTATAAAGATTACCATGTTATGTGTTCTCGTATACAAATTCTATCAATTAATAATTTATCTAAACATGAAATAATACCTTACAATCAACTAATTATACATAAATATATTGATACATAAACTTTATTAATTTCTATTATTTTTGTTTTTAAATTACTAAATGGAATAATGAACGTAAATTTTATACAAGATATTTGTGTTGGAATAAACAAATTCTTATCATTCTTAAGATCTATAAAGAGTAAGTATTAGAAAGACAAAAGGGGAGAAAATTCAATCGAAACACTACAAAATGTCTCAAGGTAAATAGAGATTGTTGATATTACGTAATTTTAAGGTCCTTGATCTTAAATGTTTAATAATGTTGGCCACTGACTGTATATTGAATAGTAATTGAGGCATGATATTGTTATACCTTTTTCTTATTTAGGTAAAGGAATGGTAGATTGAATCCTTTGGAGAGCTTAGGACATTTCCTGATATTAAAGATACTGGTGATGAACTGGATTTCACAGAGATGATTAAAAGGATTAAAGTTAGACATAATAATGTTGTTCCAATGATGGCCTTGGGAGTTAAGCAGTTGAAGAAGGATTTGAATGTTAATTTGAGCTCGGGTGAAGTTCAAGAGTTTTTAGATCGATTTTATATGTCACGAATTGGGATTCGCATGCTAATTGGTTTGCTTCGATCCTTCTCCATTTTACATTTCATGTTCTCGAGAAGAAAGATTACTCAACTAGTTTTTTCTTTTGTTTCGAAATCAGGACAACATGTTGCATTGCACGATCCGAATCCACTTCCCGATTGCATAGGCTATATCCATACCAAAATGTCACCAGTTGAGGTTGCAAGATGTGCTAGTGAAGATGCACGAGCTATTTGTATGCGTCAATATGGTAGTTCACCCGAAATTAGTATTTACGGAGATCCCGAGTTCACATTTCCGTAAGTTGGATTGTTTCGTATTTACTTTCTATTGCTAATGTGATGGCTTCTATGTTTTGGCAGGTATGTGCATTCACACTTGTATTTGATGGTTTATGAGTTGGTAAAGAACTCACTTCGTGCTGTCGAAGAAAAGTTTATAAACTCCGATAAGGTTCCTCCGCCTATTCGGATTGTAGTTGCGGACGGGGTGGAAGATGTCACTATAAAGGCTGGCATTCATATACTCTATCTTGTTTGGTGTTCAAATATTGTAATTGTAATGAAATCCCGACTTTTGTTTCTAGATATCGGATGAAGGTGATGGCATAGCTAGAAGTGGTCTTCCTAGAATATTTACTTACCTCTATAGTACTGCAAATAGCCCTCTGAATCAAGGGTCTGAAATCGATGATATTGAAACATCGTTAACAATGGCTGGTTACGGGTATGGTTTACCGATAAGCCGATTGTATGCAAGATACTTTGGTGGGGATCTACAGATCATATCAATGGAAGGATATGGTAATTTGATGCCTTTCACTTGTTTATTTACTATCCCAAGCATTTTCAGTCTAATATTGAAAATATCCCACCGGACCAAGGCCAGTTCGATTTGATGGAGAATATTGAAAATATCCCACATCTTTTGTGGATATCACAAGCAATCGGCTTAACAAACCTTTTCAATATGATATACTACTCTTATGAATTAGGTTAAACAGACTTTCCTAATCCATTGAATCCTGAATTTTTAGAAGGTTTTGGTGTTGCATTTCAGGTACAGATGCTTACCTTCATTTGTCGAGGCTCGGAGATTCACAGGAGCCGCTGCCTTGATACATTGAATGGATTCTCTTCTAGAATGAGAATCATTTAATCTGCAGCATGTAAATAGAGAAAGAAATGTGTTGCAGATTGTACAGTAAGCCTCAAATATAGTAAAAATTCAGTATTTCAAGATTCAATATTTCATGTAGACAGGGATGCATTACTTGCAGTATTACTATAGCTAATGAACAGATTGGCGTAGTGTAGACAAGCAAGCAATGAAAAATAATTACAACTTTACAAGTTGTGTGTCTACGAATGGATTCAAGTGGAGTTAAGCTCCGAATGAATCTGTGAGACGGCCAAGTCATTTGAGAGTATCTCACAAAACTGCATCAAGGGATGATATCAGTTGTAATAATTATGTAATTGTAATAATATGAGAAAGGGAATACAAACCAGTCTGTATTCTGTGGGATCGCCTTTCGCCTTGTGCAACTCAACTACGTACAATGATGGGATTATCTCGAAGACCTGCTCCAGTAGTAAAACTGACTTGATTATTTCATGATGAATTGATTAACCAGAAAGATGTTCATCAAAAGTTAGCTTACTTCTGCAATGACTGAAAGGCATCCAGAGGCTTTCTGACCTTTGTACTCGTGCATAACCTTTAACTGTGGATGTTTATCAGTTATCATAAGTATTTCTGTGCCCAATTAACAATACAATATAGTACACAGGGAAGTATATTTGCAAATAACTGACCTTTCTGTTTCTCTTTTGGACATTAAACCCCATTAGAACAGCTGTGTTTTCAATCCTATCCAGCAGTTCCTTTGGAGAGTGGTGCGATGCGAATCTTATTTTCCTCTCAGAAGCTTCCTAAAATCAGAAAGAATCTTATTCAATGGCATTGGTTAGCTGGAGCACTTTGATGCGATATTTCTTACCTCTTTCTCAAAGAAGCCAGAGAGATCCAAACTCGATGACATTCCGATAAGCTGAAAAGCATTTATAAGAGACGGGGGCTCGGGATCTCTTTCTGCATCTGGAGGCTAAACACACAGATTGGCAAGTGGTGAGCTGCAGATTTATATCAAAATGCATAGGAAATGAAGTGCATACTGAATCATGTATTGATGACACTTCATCATCTGTTCCAGAAGAATTTTCGTCTTCTTCTTCATCGGAGTCTAGTGGCATGTAATCTTCTTTAAACCATTCATCTTCTTTAATCTGATCAATGGTTATCCGGGTTAAAGGGTTAGGATCTAGAATCCTTCTTATTAGTCTTTTTGCTCCTGGTGATAGCCATTTTGGTATCTGAACATCTCCCTTGAAGATCTTGTGGTAAAGTACAGCAAGATTTCGGTCATCAAAGGGAAGAGACCCAGTGAGGATTACGTACAAGATAACACCACAAGACCATGTATCTGACAAGGCACCATTATAGCCCCTGTTAGAAATAACTTCTGGGGCAACATAATTTGGACTTCCACATGTTGTATGCAGTAATCCATCGTCCTAAAGTAGCGCAGAAAAGATGTGTAAGCAAAGTGATACGGAGATAAGATCAGATGTATTTGTTCATTGGCAAATATACTCTCAAATGTTGAGGCAGTGCGCTGAGCCCGAAATCTGTAATTTTGATTGTACCGCTTGTATCCATCAACACATTTTCTGGCTGCAATTATTAGTAAGAATATTGCTTTATCAGACTGGCAAAAACATTGTATGTGGGTAAATTACCTTGAGGTCTCTGTGGAAAACTCCATTGTCATGACAGTAACTAAGACCATCAATTAACTGTTGGAAAAGTTTCCTGGCTTGAGCTTCTCTCAGCCTTCCTTTAGATGCCTGCATATTGACATAACATGTTAAAACAAAAAACATGGTTTCCTTTTCACCAAATTAAATTACAAAACGGCCACATACTATTCTTTGAAATAGCTCACAACCATTCACAAACTCAAGGACCATATATATCTTAGTCTTGCTCGCCAGGACCTGATTTTTAACACAAGTACAAGATCAGAATGCAATAATGCTCAGGAAACAGCATGTCAAAGTTATCACGCTAATTCCCTTTAACAGAAATAATTCAGGGCTGTTCAGGTTAAAAAACTATGACAGTGTAACCTTAAAAAACTAAACTTTCTCTATTTGATGAGCATAAAGATGTGTATAATGGAAAAAGTACAATATGTGGACCTAAGGAGGACCCTGGTGTTGGTGGGAGCTGAATTGGTCACAAAATTATCAATTGGAGGTTATTAATTCCAACATGTGCGTCCAGGACAAACTTCTAGGGTCCACCTTTCAGGTCATTTTACTACTGTTCAGTGTTCACATCTATTAGGGACAGGCTTACACAATTCAGGATATGATTGAAAAAAAGTCATCGGCTCCGCTAGGCTCATATCTTATCCAGATAGCCAGCCAGCAAAGGCCAATTCTCGGTTTCAATTATTAACATAGCAGTAATTGCCAAGCTTGGCCAACCCCACAAGTTCAATAATAAAGCCTATGATGACGGGATCAATAATATTTTATGGTTGTCAGAACAAATCAACAAGTTCAAGAACATCCACTGAAACTTAAGGAGGTATTGGTTCTGTTTATTGTTCATAAATATACCATGCTGATCCAGCAAGTTTGTTAAAGTTAATATCATATCCATCTAAATCCATCAATCCAATTTCCACAACTCGACTGAAGAATCATATTTCTCATAAAATAAATTCAAAGAGAAGATTCTTGAGATTGAATTATTTTAGCGTGAGAATATATGCAACAATGAATTACAAAAAGTATAGTTAAAGCAAAGCTGAAACGTCAAATCGTTTGATACCTCATGCAGCCGGACAACATTTGGATGCTTCAGGAGCTTTAAGGTCTCAATCTCCCTCTTTATCTGCACGCAAGCACAATAGAAACAACAAGTTATTTATTATATGTGATTGTATTGCTCCAAGGGTAAAAGTAGTGAAGGAGAATAAGGATGAACTTTGTTGGTAAAAATGGAAATTATAGCGACGTTTTTTTTTGTTCCAGGTTTCTTTTAGTCGAGTCCAACTTACTCTGTGAAAAGGGAAGTCAGTCATCGATAATTATAATCGCAGGTTTTTCAGAAACTCATAAAAAACACAATTTCAATCAATGATGGAGATCTCTTTAAGTGAGAACCGGCCTTCGACATATTCCTATCTTGAGATCATACGAGACGCAAAAAAGGAATTTCAAATTGAAACGTAGACGTAACCGTCAAAAACCAGAAATACGTCTTGAAGGTAACGCAATCTAGGGCGAGAACAGAAATCAATCAAGAGAAACAAATAGTACCTGATCGGTGATCTTGAGATCTACGATTCTATTCTTATCAATGATCTTGATGGCAAATGGAAGACCAGATTCAACGTTCCTTGCGTACTTAACTTTACCGAAGTTCCCTTCCCCAAGTACACGGCCAAATTCGTACTTCCCCAAACGCATTCCAGTCTTGTTACCATCGCAGATTCGTTCGTCTTCTCCATCGTTGCCTGAAACCATGACGATCAATATCTGTCTGTACAAAGCCAATCTACCGCAGGCAGCGGCACCCTGGTTCTGCTACGCAATGAAATTATTCCGGCCGATCAGCGGCGAAACGACAAAGCCAGCATGTGACGACCTTCTATCTTTAACTACACACAGAAGGTCACTTTTCTATTACTTATAGACAAACAGAAAAGTGCACCATATAAAATATTTTAATATATGTTTTTATTTGAGAAAATGCTTATATAACTAAAAATAGACGCTTTAATCATTACTCCATCCGATTAATTATATATGTTAAAAATTCAAAATGGTCCAATCTATTTCTTAATTAATGTTTTATCAACATGAAATTTAATTATTAACCATAACAATATAATTATATAATAAAATTATAAATGTTAATATTCCCATTAAAACACTCGTTGAGAAAGAATCGTAATTAAATGCAAAGAGGCATCTTTTAACCAATAGCATTAAATTGAAATATTTAATTTTTAATGTTTATAGAAAAATTGGCGATAGGGTAAAGACAAAAGTGGGTTTTTTCATGTGATTTGATTAGTGATTTTGTGGTAACCAAGCCAAGTAGGACAAGTTGGCTAATTAATGATTAAAAAATAAAGTAATTAATTGTTGAAGTAAGTATAATGGATTCTACTTCTTAGTGCCTAGTGGGTGTTCCTTTCATGCTAATTCATCACTTATCCTATTTATAAAACCTAAATTACTCGTATTTTTCCCAAAGTTATTAAATCGATTTTAAATTATCTAATCAATAGATAAATTCACAAGATATTTATTAATTAATATTTTACTATGATTGAATATTGAATTCATATATAAAATGAGAAAATGATGTATTTAGTTCATCAAACTTTTATAAATTTGATTTTTATGATATGATATATTTAATTTCCAATTCTAATAATTTTGACAAATATTGTCATTCAAGTTTATAAAATTTTAAAAATCTAAAAGTGGCAAAATATGTTTTCGAAATTTTATTTTGGTCGATGATTTCAATTGAAAATTTTGGAAACCAATTATGCTATATAAACTTTGTGAGTTGTTTTAATCATAATACAAAATATGAAGATTGATTATATAATTTTCATATTTTGAATATTATAATTAACACAATTATAGAACTTTATAGATAAATTATACAACCATAAAATTATAAGAACCAAATTATAGAAAACTTTATATGAAAAATAAAAAAACACTTGTGCTAAATTCAACCATAAATTGTCCACCCAATTTTTGACCTACCTGAATTTTGTCGGAAGTGAGCCCCCCACAACACGACAGGATCACCGAAATTGACCATGTTATTGCCCTTCTAAAGTTGTAATAATATAAATATACCATTTTTTTTATTAATTAAATTATTAATCCTTCTGAGTGGTCCCCATACTCTGTCCAAGATCACTGATTTGTCAGCAACACATAGAGGGATCAAGTTACGGTTTTACCAGTAAGATCGGTGTGATGTGGGACCAAAATTGTCTGCTTAGGAAAAGCCCATTGCTCAGCCAATTAATAAATCCGGTATATATTTTTGGAGAAAATGTAATTTTATTTAATCAGGTATATACTGTGTATGGATTATTTCCAATGTTTTAAAAACGTGTATCCATAGATATACCGAACAATCTAAATGAATCGATATACTATATTTGTATTGAGCATATTGAATTTATATCGAAATGATAAAATAAATTAAATTAGTAACTTATAAATATACATAATTTTAAATTTATTCTTAATTTATAATGTTTTTAATTCAAAATATAAGAATAAAAAATTATACAAACTTTATATCATTTATTCTCAAAATCAAATAAGTTAAATTCGACTTGACTCGATTAAACTTTATACCGTTTTGTATTTTGTTTAAATACTAACCAAAATTGATAGAGTCGAAATTTTCCATATAGCATAAATTTAAAATAGTGATTTTATCCCATCAACATTTTTATTGGTAAATAAAATATGTATTGCATTGATATTTTCACTTAAATATTTTATTGTAAAAATTTCTTTGGTATTATTACATCAATATTTAGATGATAAATTTGTTTTACTTTATTTATTATTGATACAAATGACATAGTTATTTTAAAATCGATTTTTGTACACTATTTTATTTTTGTATCGTTTCTTTTTGTACTTTTAATTCAATATTTTTATCAGTGTTTTAAATTTCCGGTATACCGACCCAGTATACTAGAAATTTTGGATTTACCGGATTCAACCGGTATTTTGGAAAAATATCGACCGATACAGGTTTTCATGTCGGGTTTTGCGGGTCGGGCCGGATTTATATTTAAAAAAATAAAATATGAATATTTTATAATTAAATTTATTTTAATATTTCGGTACATATCCGATATATCGATCTAATGAGCTTGTCCGGTATACCGGTCGGTACCGATTTTAAAACATTGATTTTTATTAAAAAATAATCTCGTAATCTGTATTTTTTTTATTGGAAGGCAAAGTTATCTTAATGTTCACACCCAAATATACATCAGGCCGAGAGTCCATAGTTAAGTTTGTGCTTTCGGCCCAACCCAATCATTGTTTAGGTTCATCAAATTAACTCACTAAGGTCAATATTACAAACTTTTATATTAATATTGATTAATATAGCATATAATCATTGTTATGGTCCATTTTTAGGGGTACCAACAGTCGTCCGATTCGTTCAATAAACGAACTCGGTTCTGATTTCTTTAAAATGTGGAAGACGATTAAAAACTAAAAACCAAAGTAAATACACGACAATATATAGTGGAAACCCCGTGAATTGGGGTGAAAACCACTCGACTAAGAGTTGATTATGCTCTTAGTCTGCTCACTAAAGAAATGAATCAAAGTTCATACAAAACAGGCTAATGAAAATGACGAGGTAAAGAAAGCAAGAAGAATCCGGCAGCGTAACAGCCTGTTCTTCTGCATCCAAAGGGTCCTGTCTTTTCCTTCGTCTTGCCCTGTATTTATAGAGTTGCCGGCGAGTGTAATCCACGTCCTGTANGTCTCAATCTCCCTCTTTATCTGCACGCAAGCACAATAGAAACAACAAGTTATTTATTATATGTGATTGTATTGCTCCAAGGGTAAAAGCAGTGAAGGAGAATAAGGATGAACTGATGAACTTTGTTGGTAAAAATGGAAATTATAGCGACGTTTTTTTTTGTTCCAGGTTTCTTTTAGTCGAGTCCAACTTACTCTGTGAAAAGGGAAGTCAGTCATCGATAATTATAATCGCAGGTTTTTCAGAAACTCATAAAAAACACAATTTCAATCAATGATGGAGATCTCTTTAAGTGAGAACCGGCCTTCGACATATTCCTATCTTGAGATCATACGAGACGCAAAAAAGGAATTTCAAATTGAAACGTAGACGTAACCGTCAAAAACCAGAAATACGTCTTGAAGGTAACGCAATCTAGGGCGAGAACAGAAATCAATCAAGAGAAACAAATAGTACCTGATCGGTGATCTTGAGATCTACGATTCTATTCTTATCAATGATCTTGATGGCAAATGGAAGACCAGATTCAACGTTCCTTGCGTACTTAACTTTACCGAAGTTCCCTTCCCCAAGTACACGGCCAAATTCGTACTTCCCCAAACGCATTCCAGTCTTGTTACCATCGCAGATTCGTTCGTCTTCTCCATCGTTGCCTGAAACCATGACGATCAATATCTGTCTGTACAAAGACAATCCACCGCAGGCAGAGGCACCCTGGTTCTGCTACGCAATGAAATTATTCCGGCCGATCAGCGGCGAAACGACAAAGCCAGCATGTGACGACCTTCTATCTTAACTACACACACAAAAAGGTCACCTTTATAGACAAACAGAAAAGTGCACCATATAAAATATTTTAATATATGTTTTTATTTGAGAAAATGCTTATATAACTAAAAATAAACGCTTTAATCATTACTCCATCCGATTAATTATATATGTTAAAAATTCAAAATGGTCCAATCTATTTCTTAATTAATGTTTGATCAACATGAAATTTAATTATTAACCATAACAATATAATTATATAATAAAATTATAAATCTTAATATTCCCATTAAAACACTCGTTGAGAAAGAATCGTAATTAAATGCAAAGAGGCATCTTTTAACCAATATCATTAAATTGAAATATTTAATTTTTAATGTTTATAGAAAAATTGGCGATAGGGTAAAGACAAAAGTGGGTTTTTTCATGTGATGTGATTAGTGATTTTGTGGTAACACAAGACAAGTAGGACAAGTTGGCTAATTAATGATTAAAAAATAAAGGAATTAATTGTTGAAGTAAGTATAATGGATTCTACTTCGTAGTGCCTAGTGGGTGTTCCTTTCATGCTAATTCATCACTTATCCTATTTATAAAACCTGAATTACTCGTATTTTTCCCAAAGTTAGTAAATCGATTTATAAATTATCTAATCAATCGATAAATTCACATGATATGTATTAATTAATATTTTACTATGATTGTATATTGAATTCATATATAAAATGAGAAAATGATGTATTTAGTCATCAAACTTTTATAATTTTGATTTTTATGATATGATATATTTAATCTCCAATTCTTATAATTTTGGCAAATATTGTCATTCAAGTTTATAAAATTTTAAAAATCTCAAAGTGGCAAAATATGTTTCCGGAATTTTATTTTGGTCGATGATTTCAATTGAAAATTTTGGAAACCAATTATATTATACAAAATTACAAATTAAACTTTGTGAGTTGTTTTAATCATAATACAAAATATGAAGATTGATTATATAATTTTCATATTTTGAATATTATAATTAACACAATTATAGAACTTTAAAGATAAATTATACAAACATAAAATTATAAGAACCAAATTATAGAAAACTTTATATGAAAAATAAAAAAAACACTTGTGCTAAATACAAATGGTTTTGTTACGGATTATACCAAATGGGGATTTCCAATTCAACCATAAATTGTCCACCCAATTTTTGACCTACCTGAATTTTGTCGGAAGTGAGCCCCCCACAACACGACAGGATCACCGAAATTGACCATGTTATTGCCCTTCTAAAGTTGTAATAATATAAATATACCATTTTTTTTATTAATTAAATTATTAATCCTTCTGAGTGGTCCCCATACTCTGTCCAAGATCACTGATTTGTCAGCAACACATAGAGGGATCAAGTTACGGTTTTACCAGTAAGATCGGTGTGATGTGGGACCAAAATTGTCTGGTTAGGAAAAGCCCATTGCTCAGCCAATTAATAAATCCGGTATATATTTTTGGAGAAAATGTAATTTTATTTAATCAGGTATTTTACTGTGTATGGATTTTTTCCAATGTTTTAAAAACTTATACCCATAGATATACCCAACGATCTAAATGAATCGATATACTATATTTGTATTGAGCATATTGAATTTATATCGAAATTATAAAATAAATTAAATTAGTAACTTATAAATATACATAATTTAAAATTTATTCTTAATTTATAATGTTTTTAATTCAAAATATAAGAATAAAAAATTATACAAACTTTATATCATTTTTTCTCAAAATCAAATAAGTTAAATTCGACTTGACTCGATTAAACTTTATACCATTTTGTATTTTGTTTAAATACTAACCAAAATTGATAGAGTCGAAATTTTCCATATAGCATAAATTTAAAATAGTGATTTTATCCCATCAACTTTTTTATTGGTAAATAAAATATGTATTGCATTGATATTTTCACTTAGATATTTTATTGTAAAAATTTATTTGGTATTATTACATCAATATTTAGATGATAAATTTGTTTTACTTTATTTATTATTGATACAAACGACATAGTTATTTTAAAATCGATTTTTTACACGATTTTATTTTTGCATCGTTTTTTTTGTACTTTTACTTCAATATTTATATCAGTGTTTTAAATTTCCGATATACCGACCCGATATACTAGAAATTTCGGATTTACCGGATTCGACCGGTATTTTGGAAACATATCGGCCGATACAGGTTTTCAGGTCGGGTTTTTGCGGGTCGGGTCGGATTTATATTTAAAAAAATGAAAAAGTAATATTTTATAATTAAATTTATTTTAATATTTCGATACATATCCGATATATCGATCTAATGAGCTTATCCGATATACCGATCGGCACCGATTTTTAAAACATTGATTTTTATTAAAAAATAATCTCGTAATCTGTATTTTTTTATTGGAAGGCAAAGTTATCTTAATGTTCACACCCTAATATACAGCAGGCCGAGAGTCCATAGTTAAGTTTGTGCTTTCGGCCCAACCCAATCATTGTTTAGGTTCATCAAATTAACTCACTAAGGTCAATATTACAAACTTTTATATTAATATTGATTAATATAGCATATAATCATAAAAAGAATAAATTACATCTTCACTTTCCAAATTTTCATAATTCTCATATTTAATTATAATAGTTCCTAATGGTATATTTACTCTCCAAATATTAAGGTTTTGGTAAATTTAATCCACAAACTTTACGTATTTAGCAAATCAAATCTCAAGTGTAATATATGTTGAATTATTTTTTCTTTACAGAAAAATGATTTATGTATGTGATCCTAAGTCTAGTTTTATTTAAAGCATAAAATAAGAACACCAAGATTTTTTAAGTGGTATGAGATCATGATTCTTAGCTTAGAATCACTCGTCTCGGTAATCCACTATCCGACACTGCGTTATTTTCACTAATTAGCAAATTGAAATGTTCATACACATAGAAATTTCAATGTCACGCTAATCATAAACAAATAACACACGTAATCGCAATAAACGTAAAGTTAAGAGATATAATTGCTCAGTATTTTTTTCCCAAAGCTTTAACCGCACCGGTTGTCCAAATTCGAAAGTTTTGTTCGCAAAACTTTCTGAATTTCACCGAAAATTCAGCGAGCGACAATTCGATTTTCATGTTCCCTGCACACTCAAAGAACAAGTCAAAAGTAACAAGTACGAATTCAATTTCGGAAACTACCCATTACCGAATTCCTTCACGTATTAAGAATATGTTTGGTACACAAACTTCACAAGTTTTCAATTCCAGTGCTCAGAAGATCTAAACACACAATATGAACAAATTTCGTACTCAAGAAGTCGAATATAATCACTTCTGACACCTTAAGCACATAACCGACCCCCTCAATATATATTTTTAGCTAGGTATTCTTTTCAAATGCAGCACCAAAGGTCACGTATACCACAATATGCGAGTATTGTTCTAAAGAAATGAGAAGAATCATTATAGCATGCTTCCAAAATCACACGAACTCTCAACACTCGGTTAGGGTTTTTCAGCCTCTTTGCCCAATTCTCACTCTTTTGAATGTTAAAAATAAGTCTCCCACGGTACCTTGCTAATTATATTTTTAATTTTACAATAATGAGTCAACCATTTTAGATCCAATAAGATATTAACAACCCAAGTAAACCATGGTCGATTAGCACATACGATTTGCACATATCATATTCAACAATACACATCTCCAAAATTTGATTTTGGCAAATAATCGTAATTGATAAAATTGAAAAGTTTGAAAATCAATTATATTATACATAATAGACTTTAAAAACTGATTTTACCAAAAAATTAAAAGTATGATATACTTTGAAAATCACAAGTAGTACAATTATAAAATCTTTGAATCAAAATTTCCAAAACTATGAATAATAAAGATCAAATTCATGTTATTGACGAATACTATAAACGGTATTATTTTACACATATCTCTTAACCTTGATCGAGTTTTCAAACAAGAACTATACAATCCACTTATTCGACTTGAGAAAAATTTACAATAATTTTAGGAAGTTCAACTACTAATTCCCTCTAGAAATGGGTATAATCCCAAGTAGCAATAATCATCAATCAGCACATTCTAGGCAAGTTTTTGGTGTGTTGAGAAGCAAGCTTTACACTTGTTGTCATCAAACCCTTCATTTCTCTTAGCCCCTTCTCTAGTTCCTTTACTCTCCACTGCATTTTGTCCATGTTTAAAAATGCATCTTCTTTCTCTTCACTTCCCCTCTCCATTATACTCCTCACAAACTGCATTGTTTGATGCTGTGAAGCCAGTGCTTGCATAGCAATTCTTGGAGGTATACGTGGGCTCTTTGCTAAGTCTTTGCAAGCCTCTAGACTTAGCTTTTGAAAGTTCATGCATCTGCAAAGTTTTGATCTTTCTTCTTCCGACAGTAATGGGTGTGACTGAAACAAAACAAATCAAATCATGTCTGGAAATAGAAATATTCTATTTAAATAAGAGAAATGTTTAAATTATAGAGTTTAATCGAAATTATAATGGGAGAACCCCACACATTTTAAATATTTGATCAAACAAATATCTGATGGAATTTTCACCCTTATAAACCTAATCAATTCTATTTCTTTTAGTAATGTATTACAAATTCAACACTCCCCTGAAATACAACCATAAAGTTTGAACGTACGAATTGAAATAAACCAAATAAGCTCCGATACCATGTTGGAATTATAGAGTGTGGCCGAAATTACAACGGGAGACCATGAACAAACGGGATTAAGGGAAGAAATCCACGTATTTAAAAGACTTGAACAAATCATTATGAAATAGAATTCACCCCATTATAAACCTTATCAATCGCACTTCTACAATTAAGGTGGGACAAATTCTAACAAGAAATAATATCATAAGTAATCGATTTGATTAGTTCTTTTGAATATCACTTATCTTATAGGTTGGGACACTCTATATACCCATTGAATACTGATTTTCTATAAAAAAAAGAGAACATAAAGAGACAAGGGTTGAAAGAATCACCTGAAAATAGATGTCTATAGCTCTGTAAACTTGATCAAATGAGTCTCTTGCATGATCAGGTAAGCTTTCTACGATTCCATGAAACTTTGAGATTTTAAGGTATGGATCAGGGCATATTTCTCTTAAATACATGTCAATAAGAACCCCAACTTTCTTCATTTTTAATGAAGGCTTTTCGTGTTGATAAGCAAATAGTTTAACCAGTCTAAGGACAAGATTTACATCATAAACGCCGCCACAATTGTCTCCTCCACAGACAAGTAAATCATCTAATGTTGCCTGATCAAGCATTCCTCCGATCAGTTTCTCTAGTTGAGCTCTACGTTCATGGCTAACACCGAAACCAGAAGTAATTCTCAGTACCCAAAAGAGTGTTCTACATGAAAAAGAACTCTTTCCCATAAAAACTACTCCATGAACTGCAGTTTCAGCTAAACCTGCGTATTCTGTTAAGTGAAACTTGAAGCTTTTGCCATCAGAGCAATGAACATTTTTGAGGTAATGTAGTAGAAATCTTGTGATTATTAAGCTGTTGTTTTCACTTCCATATGAGGCTACTGCTCTTAAAAACTCCTCTATGATTTTTGGACCAAAAATGGTCATATCTTGGTACCACCAAGAGTTAGCTGATTTACTCGACGATGAGGTTCTGAACTGAGAAGGTGTATCTGGTGAAGAAGATGAAGAAGAAGAAGAGATTGATAAAAAGTGCAAATCGGGTTTCTGTGAAATTTTGGGTATAAGAGAAGATAAAAGCTTGTGAATAAGGCCACAAGCTTGTGCAAAAGAGATGAAAGGTTCACAGTTCTTGAGACTGGTTAAGATATCGTTCCATGACCAGTAGAAAATTCCTTCTAAAAACAGTGTTGTCTGATGCAATAGATTGAAATGAGACTCTCTCTCAGACATGTCGAGAAACATTGCAGAACAATAAAGAAGAGAAACATTTGAAACACTAATTTCAATTCTTCCATTGTTGTAACAAAATCTGATAACCTGTTCGAACCCATCACACCCACATGGAAAATCATCAATCTCAATCTCAATTTGAGTCTTTTGTTTATCTTGATTGATTATCTTTCTCAACTTCCCACAATACTTTGAAACGATTCTCTGCATCCCAGTAACAAAAATAGTCGTTTGAATGAATTAACGCAGAAATGAAGAAGAAAAACTCCATGTTCAAAACAAGGCTTACCTCAGAGAGGAAGAATGCTCGTTGGGCATTGATACGA
Source organism: Utricularia reniformis (assembly GCA_009725065.1). Taxonomy (NCBI): domain Eukaryota; kingdom Viridiplantae; phylum Streptophyta; class Magnoliopsida; order Lamiales; family Lentibulariaceae; genus Utricularia; species Utricularia reniformis. The sequence continues at coordinate 283,838 of RWGZ01001813.1, read as the reverse complement.
ATCTGCAGATTGCACATTTCTGACATGATGATGGGTTGGTTTGCATTGGAAATGGTTTATCCAAGCAAACACGTGAACTTTTATCTGTGAAAGAACCTTTACCTGATCTTCAACACTCGCTCCCAGTCCCAGCTTTTAATTTACATGTGTGTGATTAGTGATTAAAGCCCATGGCCCAAGATCACAGATTTTCTGTAGCATCACGGAGAGTACACAAGTTTTATTTTCAACACACAAACCCCACAGCAATGCTGACGAATATGACAACTTGTTGAGAGATAAGTTTAAAGGCTCATTTGCAAAAATACTTACTGCAATAACGTACTTTTATCAAAATATTTATTCATTCTTTAAAATACACCCTAAAACATGAATATTTTGGACAAAAATACAATTGGCAGTGGATAATTGGATAAAACACATAGTTTAAATATGTCAAAATTGATTTGTGTACTCTTTAAGATTAATTCTCAAAATTTAGTTAATATGTCATATTTGTCCTCAAAATTTTTGATTTTGACGAATAGAGTCTTACCTCAAAATCAAATTTTGTGATTGATTTTGTTATTTTTAGATCTGATTTATCAAATATTGCAAATTTTGATGATCATATATACTAAAACTTTATATTTATATAAAGATTAATTTTACTAAAGCTGTAAAAATTTAAGGAATGAATGTGTAATTTTCAAATAATTAGTACATGTGGATGCGTTGAACAATGAAGCAAATTTTGGTTTTCTTTTTTTCCTGGTCGCATCGAACTTGCCATTCTTTTGTTTATTGGTTTTGTTGTTTTGTGTGAAGCTTTTTTTCTGGGCATGTGAGACTAAGGGACCCTCCAATAATTCTAATTCTAATTCATTCGCTTTAGATCTTAATTTAATAATCAATTAAGTCTATATATAAAGATTATTATCAGTATTCGGACATCATACCAGTGATGATATGCATTTGAGGGTAGAAGTGACAATTTTTCATAATATTTATATTTAAACATTGATACACTATTATATGGTAAATATACAATAAAAAAATCAAAATTGTACATAAAATTGATGTGGAGAAAATGAAGTTTTTGTACGAATATGCATAGAGATAATCTAATAATAATAAAAAGTTTATATATAAAAAACATGTATTTATATACATAATAATAAAAGTTTATATATATCTTTATAAATATAAAAAAACATGTATTTATATTTTGAAAGTTTATATTTATCTGAATTAATCCGTTAATTGGGCTTTTGGCCGGTCCAAATTAGGTTGCACTAAAATCGTGGTGAACTGCAATAGTTTAGGAGGGGAGACGGAAGAAAATATCACATTATTTGAATTAATTAAGAAAAAAATTATAATTTGGTGAAATATACTATCTTGTTGGTTAAATAGGATATTAATTAATTGTGAATTTTTAAAAGTATTTGCTATGTTGCACCAACGAGGGTGCGAGATGTAAGATTCGGGGTACGATAGTACTAGATTAGTTAATTTTTCGTGAATCCAATTAGAGTGCGTTAAGGATTGATTGATTAAAATAATATAAATATATTATTTTTTTTACAATTTATTCATCTAATAATATTTCAAATCATTTAGATTACAAATATGATGAATTGTATAAAATTTTATGTAAATTAATTAAAATATATTTTTTTAGATTTTTTAAATTTTTTTATAAATTTTTATGCACGGAGTAAACTAGGTTGTCCGAATCTGAGCGAATCGTGCGAGTATTTCTGAAAATATAATTGATTTATATAAAAATGTCAATATATTTTTATATATTAAAAATAATGATATTATTATTTTAGTTATTGAAATTAAAGATAAATTAATCATATATTAAATTACAATTAGTATTTAGTATCTACAATTAAAATATGATTTCTAGGGATAAACTTTTCATAATTATATTTTTCTTTTGTGTATATTAAAAAAGAATGATTTGATGAACATAACTCATGACACTAGGATTTCAATCTACCAAACAAATGAGATATAATTTATGGACTAAATGGTCCTCAATGGGATAGTTGAAAACATAGTGCTGACTTTAGGCACTAGGGCAGTTGTTACTGTTTTAATTAATGTTCCTTAATATTTTATTACATTCTCTTTGGGATAGTTGAAAACATAGTACTGATTTTAATTAATCTTTGGGGGTATTTTGTACTTTAAGATTTTAAATGTTTTTAAAATATTTAATTATCAAATTGTGTTTATATGTAAGATTATCATGATTTCTTTAGTTAAATAAAATTAATTTATTTAACAAAGATATCACTTGTGATTTATTAAAACAAAATTGTCTTGTGTTTTTAAGAAAAAATGAAGTTATTATATAGATTTATAATAGCACCTAAAAATAAAATTATAAAAAACATGAAATTACAAATATGAAATAAAATAATCGGAACTCAATATACAATTTAATAGGTATTCTCTTGGAGGAAGCTTAAAATAAGGTAAGATTGAAAAATACCAGACATTCAATGCACTTACTTGGGCGTGGACTGTTTTGACAAAATAAACACCATAAAAGTGAGTATTTATCAAAATATCCATATGCAATATAAATTCATTTGCCAAAATACACTGTAGATGTGTATTTCAGTAAAAAATATATGTCTCGACTGGGGAGGGAAACGGGATGCAGATATTTAACTGGTCTTCTTCTATGGCGATATAAATAGTAATCAAAATATGTATTTTATTAAAATTTTGAGAATCAGATCAATTTACATGTGATTGTACTAAGATATAACGTATAAGACAAAACTATTACACTGTAAAATACTTAAACAAGTTATTTACTATCATCTATATTCTTTATTATAAATCAATCAATACAAGTTTCCATTTTATTTTACTATAGGGAACAATAGACACTATTTCAATATATACTTTGATTTAACCGAAAACTATTCTTGCCTGATCTAACAAATTATGTTCAGTTCCCAAAAATCTTATTCTGTTACGCTTTCGTAGTTTTGGGGTGGGAATGTGCGTTGTCATCCATTAACGCTTTAGCGTTAATGGCTTCCTATCAACTTATCAAAGAGGTTGGCCAACAAGGGGAATCCAAGTTGCACAGAAGAGATTGCGTTCTGCCTATTGGTAATGATACCTGTAGTGGCTCTGATTTTCAGGTAACGATTCCCGATCCCTCTTCTTCTCCGATCATGAATGCCGCTTCAAGTGACCTGTCTTCCGGTCGACTGGTTTCCCTTGATGTCTTTCGCGGCCTTACAGTCGTGGTAAGTGCGTTACTTTATCTATTACCCTACTCTTTTTTTGGTAAACACACGATCACTGAAACTCCGCCAATTATTTTTTGGTTTATTTTTTCTTTTTGTCATGTATCTGTGGGTTGAATCTATAAAGCTTCATAGCTTAGAATGATGGAAGTTGGATTCCAGAAAATTGGATCATATGATAAAGGAATCAACTTCACTACTTATTTTACTTATTTCCTTCGAAACGTGTTATACAGACATAATTTCTGATGTAAGCGTCAACTACTCCTCCGATTGCCATATGTTTGACTTTTTTCTTGCAGTTAATGATAATTGTTGATGATGCTGGTGGTATCCTACCCGCTATAAACCACTCCCCGTGGAATGGCTTGACACTTGCGGATTATGTTGTGCCTTTTTTCTTGTTCATGGTAGGGGTTTCACTTGGCCTTGTTTGCAAGGTAATAAAAAAGCATTGGTTATAGATGCTCTACATTACCCCTATTAATTTTTTGTTACTGTGTTTTGATTAGAACATACCTTGCCGAACTGCGGCTTCAAAGAAAGCACTTTTCCGGGCACTAAAGCTTTTAGTACTTGGGATTTTTCTCCAAGGTGATTTCTTAATCTTGATATTGATACTCAATTCTGCATCTCTTTCTTAACTCGTTCTCACATCCTTCTTTTCTTGTATTCCAGGTGGCTATTTTCATAAGCTTAATGATCTATCATATGGCGTCGATATAGAAAAAATAAGGTGGATGGGAATACTGCAGGTGTGTGTTTCATAATCTCAAACTCGATGAAGGAATTTTATCATATTTGTTGTTATTATTATTATTTAATTTCTGGGATTTACTTCAGAGAATTGCAGTTGCATATCTATTGGCAGCATTATGTGAGATTTGGCTTAAAAATGATGAAAAAGTTACTTCTGCCCCATCGTTGCTTAAGAAATATCAGTGGCACTGGTTAAGTCCTTTGCAAATTTCAGTTCAAATATCGTTACACTTTTGTGTTTAATGTATAATGTATGTCTTCAAAATTACAGGTTAATAATGGCCATTCTTACAGCAATTTATCTTGGATTGTTATATGGTTTATACGTTCCCGATTGGAATTACCAAATTTTACATGATTTATCTCCCGAGTCGAAGACAGTTGTGGTACGTCCTGCAATTTCTTTAGTTCATTAGAAACTCCTGCTCACATTTTTTCATGCCATGAAAGGTAAAATGTGGTGTACGAGGTGACACAGGACCAGCATGCAATGCTGCCGGTTTGATTGATCGGAAAGTTCTCGGGATTCAACATTTGTATAGAAAGCCAATATATGCCCGAACAAAGGTCTTGAATGAATATAAATTCTCTGATTCTTTTCACTTTTTAATGTTACCTTGTCTTATACAGCAATGCAGTGTAAACTCACCAGATTATGGTCCTCTTCCTCCTGATGCACCTTCATGGTGTGAAGCCCCTTTTGATCCTGAAGGAATTTTAAGGTTTCATTTTACTATTGCAAGCGCTCAAGTACTTACAACTAACTTTAGTTCTGTCATGTTGTAGTACCGTGATGTCGATCGTAACATCCTTGCTCGGGTTGCAATTCGGGCATGTCATCATCCACTTTAAGGTATGACATTACAACATCCAATTGATCAGGTTGCAATTCTTACATCTTCATAACCATAACCATTGTCAGAATCATAATGATCGGCTTTTAATTTGGTTTGGATCGTCATCAACCTTCATCATTGTTGGATTTGTATGCGATTTTTTAGGTAATATTTCGACATCTCGAAACCTTTTTTACTACTAGTTGCAAATCATCATCACTGTTCCTTTTGTGTCTCTAGGTATGTATATCAACAAGGCTTTGTATTCTTTGAGCTATACATGCGTCACTGCCGGTGTCGTCGGAATTCTACTTGCCGCAATATATGTACTGGTAAGCCTTCCCTCGTATAAAGCCTCGTGTATTCATCGATCTAGGCCTGATCCAAATATGGGAAGCAATAGAGAAACTTGATGTCTATTTACAGGTAGATGTGTATGGATATAAGCGGTTCACCGGGATATTGAAATGGATCGGAATGAACTCATTGATTATATACATTCTTCTAGCCTGCAACATTATACCACTCGCTGTTCAAGGCTTCTACTTGAGGCATACTCAGAATAACATCGTATGTCTATTGAATCTCTCATCATCTATTCTGTTATGAATCGATGCTCGTTTCTTACCGAATATCTCGTTTTTTTTCTTATTTCCCTGTTCTTTTTCGCAGTTTTCTTTGTTTATGAGGAGAAAGATGGCTCATTAAGCTTATGTAAGTGAAGAAGGGAGGCATGTCATTTTTTCCATGTAGATATTGTTCGTTTTAGATTAGTTTTGTAGTGATGTTTGAACAAACAGTATGATTTATTTCAGAAAAAACATATAGATTCTCAAATAGGACAATGGGAACAACATAAGTATGGATAAGATGATATCAAATATCTCTATCCCTTGTGCATTCAGATGGAATAACGGGGTACCTAGCACGATCATTACAGTAATTGTAAATGGTATATTTGGTTCGTACCCATTGAAGACGACGCCATTGGTAAGAATCTAAGTCTTGAAACTCTCTTTGATCCCACCATCTCATTCCCTGTGTGTTACAGAATTTGGCTTCAACAGAAGCTTCACAACCATCAACATGAAATCCTTTGTATGAAGCTGCAAATGGAGCTTTACTCCAATCTGTTTTCTCTAAACCACCTCTAGTTGCCCAGTCATCCGCGTTCCATAAGCTTGAGTATATCTTCATCGGTTGATTGAATGGGAATCTCACTCCCAAATCCTTACAGTTTTTGAATACTCGGATCGGTACATCATCGACAAAGAAGCTGTTTCGAATTTACATTCATGTTAACAAATAGGTGTGGTGCAATAAATGACAAGTTTTAGGTTTGAACTTACACAATTTGGTAAAGGTTCCAGAGGACTGAATATGTATGGTATTCTCTTGTTGGATCAAACCAGAGATAAATTCTTTGCTCTCTATCTCCTTTACCTCCTGTGTATACATTTGTCTGTAGAATGTACGGCTGCCCAGTTCTGTTTCCCAAAAATTCGAAGTCTATTTCATCATGTTCAGAGTTTTGAGAAGATAACTGTGATTACACGCAAGTGAATTAGCCTAGCCTGTGATTACACACAAGTGAGTTAAACAAGTATTTTCTCACATAGAAAGCTGTAACTGTGCCAGCAGAATCTCCTGGTACCATCTTAATATGCATACTGAAATGCCCAAATAGATAAGAACCCTTGGATTGAAATCCAGTCCCTATAGTAAAAAAGGATATAAAACACTGTAAAGAGGGTCACAGAAGCAAGATGAAACATTTTACCTGTAGACTTATCTAGAGTGAGTTGAATCTCTGACCCACCATTGTAATACTTGATGTGATCAAAAGCCCATGTTGGAACGTAGTTTCTGCCAAAAGGGACATCAACTGGCCTCCTTGGAGCAGCACCACAAGCAACATTGACCAAAATCAGCAAGCAAAGTACCAAGAAGCCACATAACCATTGGGAACTCATCTTTCTACAAATTTAGAGCCTTATCTATGAGACTAAGAAGCTCTCTTTATTGAGATGAAGAATAATGAATCAGATTCACGCTTTTATAGACATGGCAAAAAGAAAAATACAGAAGAAGGCGAACTATGTCCCATTACAGGTCTTCTTTCAGGGCCAGAGATACTTAATAATACATGTGCAAATGTTTTGGTGACAATCTTGGAGATGATACATATTGAATGTGACATTTGTTAGGTCCACGCATTTTCACCTTTTTCAGATAAACAGTCATATCGTCAAAGTCTCAACAAGGTGAATTCAGACAGAATGACAGGCAATATAATACATATTTCTTACCATTCTTGTAATCTATCTATTCACTCATCAACAGTTTCATGTAATAAATAGACATCTTCATTGATTGCTTATCCAAGTACCTGCAACTGCTACAGCAATTGGGCAAGTACAACCTATTTTTTATGGTAAAAAACAAGAAATATACATGCTTGGGAAAACTAGCAACTGCAAAGAATAAATGTTTGTCACTTTTTCTGTCCAGATTCACGATTTACCTCAAGAAAACAGTCTAGTTTTTTCCTAGTGATATCAGGGAAAGCATAACATGTTGATACTTGAGAGGAATCAAAGCAAATAATAAGTTAATAATCAAACTCAAAATTTCAATAATTGAAACCTGCATGTGCACCACCGCCTGGTGCTTAACCGCTTCAAATGGCCGCACATGAGTTTTTAGTCACGAAATGACACAGATCTCTTCTAGCTGTCCCTTTTCGATTTATCGAATTCCAAAAACATTATCAAGAGTCATCAAGAAAAACCAGCAGAATCTGAATAGCTCTAGACCCACTCGGGTCTAGCGATGGATCTGAAACTGTAAACAGGAAGCAGAGAAAAACATAACTAGTGCTCCTGTCTTCACTCCCTTGTAATATTGCAACTAGTTATTCATCAATGCTGCTTATTCAGTTCAAAATTTTAAATTCTAATAAGCTGTTACAAACCTAGAGGTCCAATGATCGTCACATAATGCACCATCTGTAATCCATTACGGTCCCTCTGTTCCACCCGCAGCGCCTGGTTTCTTCAATCCTCGAAGCCGGAACGGGGAAGGAGGCATTGTTCAGTTTTACAAGTTGCCCCCTAACTAATACAAAAGCTATGTTTTTGCCCCAAAATTAGAAGCCAATATAAAAAAGACTCCGAATTTCCATCCTCTGTATTATCGGTGTTGTTTAGTTTTAGGGTGGTGGCAGCGGTGGTGCGGTTATTGACACTGATTTTATTTTACACTATCAAATATTTGGATCAATTGCGGTGATTGTACCTGAGTTTTTGGCGGTTATGTGACCAATACTTGATACGTATGGTTCATCTACCGTGATTTCGTAAATTCCAAAATTGTCATTCAAAGTTCAATTAATTACTTTAAAACCAAACCATAACCCTAACCCTAACCAATTTTATTATTATTTCACAAATCTTACACAATTTTTACTAAGTTGTGATTCTACATTTTTAGGTTTCTTTTTAAAATGTACGTATTCGATTGTATGGATTTCTTTTCGGTTTTTTTTCGGTTTTTTTTTTTCGGTTGTTCTTCCGATTATTTATATTGGTTGAAACATTCAGAGTTGGATTGTTTTTTATTTCTCCGGATTTGATATGCCACTTTTAAAAATATTTTGACTTGTTTTTGTATTTCTACCGTATGAATATGTTGTTAGAGTTGTTACTGAAAGTGTATTTTGGAGGACAGTAGAACAAATGGACAATTTAGACGGTAAAACCCAAAAAATTCAAAGTGTATCAACTTTGAATAGACGATTAACAGAAGCATTTGTTCGATTATATGATGTTGAAGTTATTAAATTAAATAGATATTTTATTAATATATAATAAATATATTAATATAAATGTTAAAATATACATTTTATTAAAATCACGGTACGATCACTGTAGTTTTTGTAAATATTTTTCTAAATCTCAATCATAATTATCATGATCATTTCAACACACCTCACGGTGATTTTGAAAAGTTAAACCAAACAAGCTGATTATGTTTGTTGCCCATTAACGTTCAAAATAAAAAGGCATGAATTCGTCTAAGCCCAAATAGAATTGAAGAGGCCCGTTTTGTTATTTCATGTTTTTCACTCAAGTCAATATCATCTCGTACCACTCAATTCGATACGTTCAACTGTAAATCGGTGAAACTTATAGTATGGTACATTGAAAAATAGTACTTTGAGTCGAATTTAAAGAAGATAAATTTTAAACCATGATCTAATTGCAAATGGATAAAATTATGATTTTTCCTCCAATTCTAGTAGATGGAATCAATATTGATTGCTTTTAGCATTTAAATCAGAATTGAACCGATTTTTAGAGTGCATCAGATCTAGCATTTTTACTGATGTAGCCCTATTCCAAAATAAGACAATTTTCTAGAGTGCATCGGATCCATATTAACACCGATTTACAATCGTGGAGTCCAAACTGATTTAAAAAACTATGGCCCATCCAATTGTGTGAAGGGCAGATTCGGCCATTGAAACTATAACAATAATAATGCACGCCCAATTCAATCCAAGACCCACAATTCTCAATACATCAATTCAACATAATGTTCTATAATTTTGTAATTTTATATTAATTTGAATTGGAAATATCAATTGTATTTATTTAGTAACTAGTAATACTTAATATCAAACAAATAACCTTTTACATATGGTTAGCTTGGGTTGTATTTATCTTACTGAGGAAATCATATTGGTCGCCATATTTCATGCACATTTACACCGGCATAATACCAAGAAGTACGGGTCAATGGATCGGATTTTGAATATACCTTGAAATCTGACTCAATTATATGCAAATGGATTAATTTTTTTTTCAATTTATATTGTATAAAATGATGGCAATGTATATTGGGTAGAAAAATTATGCCAATATACAAGTTGTTGAAAATTCCGGATCAAAACTACAATAATAATATGAATTAATCTCTAATAATAATTGTAAAATAATACCAGAAAAATTTAAGTTTCAAGTGAATCGAATCCAGATGAATGTTGCTTGTGTCACGTCGTAATTGACGTTGAGCATAAGGACAATTCCGCCGTAATCGGTGCCGTCCAGGATACACAAGCAGCAAGTTTCCTTACTCAGGAACTATGATTAAAATACGATGAATCCAGAATACAAATAGGGAAAGTATTAAATAAAGAGGATTGCCCTTTATTTTCAATGTGTTTATTCCTCCTCTACCTGCCTCTATTTATAGAGGCAAGTCATGAGAGATTAGGAGAGTTAGTTATCCTATTCTCATGCCATTGGAATAGGCAAGAGGAAGACTAAAGAATTAGTCTTTATTATATAATAATATTTATAATACAAAATTAATATAACCTTTTAAATATATATATAATAAATTATACAACAATCCCCCACATATTTAAGAGTTTCTATTGGAATTCCCGGTTCAATCACATGAACATAAACGCATCGAGTTTGGTGTCTTTTGTACTATGAACCAAACCTAGAAAGAATGAAATTAAACACATAGAGACATTGGTGAAGCATATAGCTTATATGAACCAATGAATCTTATTATGTAATAATATTCACCAATCACGTTGTTATGGTCCCTTTTTAGGGGGTACCAACAGTCGTCCGGTTCGTTCAATCAACGAACTCGGTTCTAATTTATAAAAAATGTGGAGAGCGATTAAAAGCTGAAATCAATGTAAAGACACAGCATATATAGTGGAAACCCCGTAAAATGGGGTGAAAACCACTCGACCAAGAGCCGATTATGCTCTTGATCTGCTCACTAATGAAAATAAGAGAAGTTTACACACAACAGGCTAAAGAAAATGACTGAGTATAGAAAGCAGTAAGAATCTGGGCAGCGTAACAGCATGTTCTTCTGCATCCAAAGGGTCCTGTCTTTTCCTTCGTCTTGCCCTGTATTTATAGAGTTGCCGGCGAGTGTAATCCACGTCCTGTAACCGCCTCTGACAAGTTTGTTAGAGGTTGTTATCGCAGGATGTAAAACGAGGCTGGGACCGATGCGTGGTCTGCGTGATCGGGCCCGAAGCATGATAAACGTGACAGGGCCCGAAGCGTGGAACGCGTGNACACAGCATATATAGTGGAAACCCCGTAAAATGGGGTGAAAACCACTCGACCAAGAGCCGATTATGCTCTTGATCTGCTCACTAATGAAAATAAGAGAAGTTTACACACAACAGGCTAAAGAAAATGACTGAGTATAGAAAGCAGTAAGAATCTGGGCAGCGTAACAGCCTGTTCTTCTGCATCCAAAGGGTCATGTCTTTTCCTTCGTCTTGCCCTGTATTTATAGAGTTGCCGGCGAGTGTAATCCACGTCCTGTAACCGCCTCTGACAAGTTTGTTAGAGGTTGTTATCGCAGGATGTAAAACGAGGCTGGGACCGATGCGTGGTCTGCGTGATCGGGCCCGAAGCATGATAAACGTGACAGGGCCCAAAGCGTGGAACGCGTGAGCCTGTAACTGTTTTGTAACCGTTCGGACCTAACCGCGGAGCCAGCTGGCAGATAACGCTTATTTTTACCAAGGTTATCTTCGGTCCTCCGTGTTGAACATCGGGCCGGTCTTCTTAAAGGTGTAATTGGGCTGTGAGAATTCGTTTTGATTATTTAAACTGGCCCAACAGTTATCGGGCCTCACCCATTACAGGGTACCCGGTCCTAGAGTTCTCATCAATATGAATCAGCCTTCTAATTATTATATTGACAACAAAATTCTGTTAAAGAATTAGTTGCTGGTTTTTTCATTATTAAAACTTTGAGGAATTACGTCTAAATTAGTAAAAGGTTAACTGCTTTCCAAGATTTATGATTCTGCAAATTATTTTGTTCAACAAGTTTTATTTATTATATTCATTTACTATATTTCTTAGTCACAATTAACTATGGAAAATGAAAATATAAATGATAATCAAAATCAACTTGGTAATACATCAAGTCAGAATGACAATATGAAACAAATGAAAATTCTCAAGTCACAAAGAGCCGAGATTTCAAATCGAACAAATAATCCAATATATGCGAAACCATTTCCCGACATCTCTCAAATTGAAGTATTCAATGGTGAATATTTCAAAAGATGGATAGATCGCATATATTCTCTCTTAGATATGCATGGTGTGGCATGAACACTAACATCAATGAAACCTGAAGTTGATCCGGAACCATGGGAATATGCCAACAAAGTATGCCGTCACACCATAATATCTACTTTATCTAATAATCTCTTTGATGTCTACTGTAGTTACAGAGAATCTAATAAAACATGGGAATCACTCATCGGTAAATACACAACCGAGGACGTAGTGCAAAAGAAGTACTCCATCAACAACTTCTACAAATGGGAAATGGTTGAAGATAAAGATGTGATCATTCAAATACATGAATATCACAAACTAATTGATAACCTGAAGGCTCAAAATATTGAACTACAAGAAGAGTTTGTTGCGGAGCTACTAATAGAGAAACTACCAAAATCATGCTATGACTACAAACAAAGTTTGAAACACAAGACAAAATCAATGACTCTTACGGAGCTTATTCAACACATCATCATTGAGGAAACCAACAGGAAGCATAAACAAGCAACCAATGTGAAGGAAATTGCATCAAAGGCGAACATAGTGCAAACTAGCTGGAAGCAAAGGAAAAAATCCGAGTCAAGTAGAACTGATCACTTCCTTAAACCCAACAAACATGAGTTCAAACCAAAGAAGGGCTAGTGCTATGTATGTGGAAAACCCGGCCATCACTCACCACAGTGCAAGAAGAGATTCAAGAAGGGAAATGTCAAAACACCCAAGACAAATGCAAATTTTGTGGAGGGAGAAAATACTGACGAAGAAATCATAGCAACAGTCATATCTAAAGTCAACTTGGTAGCCACCCATCGAGATTGGGTCATTGACTCTGGTGCCACAAGACATATGTGCCAACAAAGACTCATATGCATCTTATCTACCAATGGAGGGTGACAAAGAGGTGGTCTATCTTGAAGACTCAAGAATTGCTCCGGTGTTAGGGAAAGGAACAGTCAACCTTATGCTCACTTCAGACAAAACCTTAGCTTTGAGTGAAGTGATGCATGTCCCTAACATCATATCAAACTTGATATCAGTTGCATTCCTTGGGAAGGCGGGTATCAAGGTGGCCTTTGAGTCTGACAAGATAGTAATGACCAAGAATAATGTGTTTGTTGGGAATGGTTATTGCAATCAGGGTCTATTTGTACTCAATGTTGTGAACTCTCTTAATAAGAATGGATCTACTTCTACTTACTTGGTCGAGTCAATCAACTTATGGCATGCTAGACTTGGTCACGTAAACATGTCATATGTCACAAGAATGCAATCACTAGGCCTGATCTCTAACATTAGAACACATTCTACCGAAAAATGTCAAATTTGTCCCGAGTCAAAGTTGACCAAAAAAACATGTTCTAGTGTATTGAGAGAGTCTAATCTATTAGACTTGATTCACATAGACATATGTGATTTGAAACATACCATGACTCGATGGGGTAACAAGTACTTTGTGACCTTTATAGATGATTACTCTCGATACTGCTAAGTCTATCTTCTAAGGCAAAAGGACGAACCATTTGACAAGTTCTTAATTTACAAAGCAGAAGTAGAAAAACAACTTGAAAGAAAAATCAAAAGGGTCCGATCACATAGAGGTGGTGAGTATATTCTATTAAATGACTATTGTGAAAAGGAATGAATAATTCATGAGACCACTCCTCCCTACTCACCAAAGTCCAACGGGGTTGTTGAACGCAAAAACAGAACCCTTAAAGAGATGATGAACACAATGTTGTTGAGTTCATCATCATACAGTAGTTTATGAGGTGAAGCCATGCTATCAGAATGTCATCTACAAAATAGAATTCCTCACAAAAGGACGGGAAAAACACCATATGAAATATGGAAAGACTATCAACCCAACGTTAAATATCTAAAAGTGTGGGGGTGTCTAGCAAAAGTGTTACTTCCTGATCCCAAAAAGAGGAAAATTGGGTCTAAAACATTAGATTGTATGTTCATAGGTTATGCTGAAAATAGTGCAGCGTATCGTTTTCTCGTATTGAGAAGTGATATCATCGAACGCAACACTATTTTCGAGACAAAGAATGTTGAATTCTTTGAAGATAATTTTCCACTATCCGAAAACACTTCTCGTACCACACCTATTCTAATAGAATCTGAGTTTCATATAGAGAGTATGAGAAGAAGTAAACGTTAAAGGATAGAAACCTCATTTGGTGATGATTATTATGTTTATCTAACCGATAAAGATCCTTTGACTTACTCTGATGCGGTTTCTTCTTCAGATGCATCATGTTGGAATGAAGCTATTAAGTTAGAACTTGATTCTATCTTAAAGAATAATACATGGAAGATAGTTGATCTACCTCCAGAAGCAAAGTCGATTGGCTGCAAATAGATTTTTCGAAAGAAACTCCATTTAGATGGGTCCATCGACAAGTACAAGGCCAGTTTGGTAGCCAAAGGCTTCACTCAGAAACTAAATATTGATTACTTCGATACATTTGTTCCTGTAACTAGAATTGCTTCTATCTGTATACTGATTGCGCTAGCTTCTATTCATCGGCTTATCATCCATCAAATGGATCTCAAGACCGCCTTTTTAAATGGTGATCTAGAAGAAGAAATCTACATGACTCAGCCTGAGGGGTGTATTGTTCCCGGCCAAGAGAACAAAGTATGCAAACTACTAAAGTCTCTTTATGGCCTGAAACAAGCACCTAAGCAGTGGCACGAGAAGTTTGATCATGTGTTATTGATGAATGAATATTCATCAATAAGTGTGGATAAATATGTTTATACCAAAAATATTGGTAGTAAATGTGTGATCAATCTGTCTTTATATAGATGATATGCTCATATTTGGTACTTGTCTTGAGATAGTGCAGAATACTAAGCAATTTCTAGCTTCTAACTTCGATATGAAGGACTTGGGTGAATCCAGTGTGATATTGGGTGTTAAAATCATACGAAGTAAGGATGATATTGTGTTATCACAAAATCATTATGTGAAAACCATCTAAAGAAGTTTGATCACTTTATGTCACATCAGTGACAACTTCGTATGATAGTACTATCCAATTGAAGAAAAATCATGGATATTCTGTCTCTTGGTCAGAGTATGCACAAATTATCGGGAGTTTGTTGCATCTCACCAACTTTTTGAGACATGATATAGCTTATGATGTGGGCAGACTGAGCAGATATACACATAATCCTGATCATGAGAATTGGTCTGCCTTGAGTAGACTAATGAAATACTTAAGAGGTACCATGAACAATGGTATACGATATGATAGATTTCCAGCTGTATTTGAAGGGTATTCTGATGCAAACTAGATTTCTGATTCATATGAGATTAAATCTACTAGTGGGTTTATATTCACTTTGGGTGGAGGTGCGGTGACTTGGAAATCTTCCAAGCAAACTATCATTATCAGATCCACTATGCAATCTGAGCTTGTTGCTCTTGAGCTGGATGGTAGTTAGGTTGAGTGGTTGAAAAACTTTTTAGCAAGATTCCATTAGGGATAAAATCAACAATCTCCGTGTCTATGCATTGTGATTGCAAATCTGCAATAACAATTGTTAATAATAAATCTTATAATTGCAAAAACAGACATCTTAGATTGAGGCATTCCGTTGTGAGTAAGATGCTGAGAAATAGAATTATTTCCATTGATTATGTGAAGTCAGAAGTGAACTTGGCAGATCCTCAGACTAAACCATTAGGAAGAAAACAAATTGCTCAAACATCGAGGGAAATGAGACTAGTGTCAATTGATTATTAATAGTGATTAATATCTAACTTATGTGATTGGAGATCCATGAAGTAAGTTCATATGGATAATAACTAAATCACTATTAATCCTGATGAGTACGTTAAATAGTCGTCCTATGGTGTTTGAGCATGAGGTATTCATTACTGCATATATTGTGAGGTTGATTATTTAATGATTTTCATATCCTTTTAGAGTGATGTGTCGATTGCAGTACACACTTGATGAAATCACTTATATGAATGTGAAGTGGGGCTGTTCCTATGAGACATTGACAAGTCTCTAGAGCATTCATGAAAATCCGGGCACGCGCACATCTTATTAGCGCAAAACCGTGTTGAACAATGATTTTTGAGAATGTAAACGTGTGATGAGAACTCTAGGACCGGGTACCCTGTAATGGGTGAGGCCCGATAACTGTTGGGCCAGTTTAAATAATCAAAACGAATTCTCACAGTCCAATTACACCTTTAAGAAGACCGGCCCGATGTTCAACACGGAGGACCGAAGATAACCTTGGTAAAAATAAGCGTTATCTGCCAGCTGGCTCCGCGGTTCGGTCCGAACGGTTACAAAACAGTTACAGGCTCACGCGTTCCACGCTTTGGGCCCTGTCACGTTTATCATGCTTCGGGCCCGATCACGCAGACCACGCATCGGTCCCAGCCTCGTTTTACATCCTGCGATAACAACCTCTAACAAACTTGTCAGAGGCGGTTACAGGACGTGGATTACACTCGCCGGCAACTCTATAAATACAGGGCAAGACGAAGGAAAAGACAGGACCCTTTGGATGCAGAAGAACAGGCTGTTACGCTGCCCAGATTCTTACTGCTTTCTATACTCAGTCATTTTCTTTAGCCTGTTGTGTGTAAACTTCTCTTATTTTCATTAGTGAGCAGATCAAGAGCATAATCGGCTCTTGGTCGAGTGGTTTTCACCCCATTTTACGGGGTTTCCACTATATATGCTGTGTCTTTACATTGTTTCAGTTTTTAATCGATCTCCACATTTTTTATAAATTAGAACCGAGTTCGTTGATTGAACGAACCGGACGACTGTTGGTACCCCCTAAAAAGGGACCATAACAAATAAATTTCCTATGGATTATGCCAATTTTACTCTTATGCATACAGCTATCAATTTGGACACCCATTCATATTTCACAACGGTGCCTCTATTCATAATTCACAACCAATTCACAGCAAATTTTTACAGAGGATTTATTGTAAAACCATTTCAATTTTGACACAGATCAAGAAGTTTTACCCAGAATACAAGATGATCAGTTCTACTTTCTTCATTCTTTTCAAAATCCCCAAATCAATTTATGGAAAACATCCTTAAACTATTCTACAAAACACAATTACGACAAATCACTTACATTTCCGCCGAATTGACGTTCTGATCCACGTTATCGCTGCGGAACCTAGCCGTGAACGCTGCGCTTATACTTTGCTTTGAAATGTACCCAATTATCGCCGAATTATTCCAGATCTTGCAAGTGACGACGACCGAAATGGGTGGTAACGGCTTTTGTCGGCCCTTATCCGGTCATGAATTTCAAAATCATGACTTCTTACTGACTTTTGGCAGGTTACCATGGTTAATAACCTGTAGATAATGGGTTGTACTGTACAAAATAAGGTCATGTACTAAAATGGGTGAAAGAATAATTCCATTGTTTGAATGTTATACTCATTTTTTATATTCACTTATTTATAGTATCTTAAATAAAACAAACATGGTGTTATTAATTATATATGTGTAAGAATCGAACATATATTTACCACATTATACAAATTGAATAAAAAAGAAATTAAATTATTTAAATATTTTAAGTGTCTAAAATTAATATATTTTATGATTTGTGGGAATAAACTTTTAACTATATTTACTTAGATTAACATAAATCTGGAGCTCATTATTTAAATTGTTTAATAATCCAGGTGTCTCACGTTATATATTTTACACATTTGAAAGTTTAGGTTGTATTCTTTATAAATTATGAAAACAAATTATGCATAATATGTTCTTGAAACATATTCTAATTTGTAAATTTACATACATACATTTTTACAAATTAAATATTCGACGTTTTTCATAATATTGAATTATTTTCTTCACTTATTTAGAGTTTACATTTCGACTTGTTGTTTTCTTCTTCAACGAAATTGCATTCAACATTTTTTTGTATATCGTTTTTTATAAAAAAATTTATTAATTTCTTTTAAATTTTAAAATATATTTGTTCAGAAGGAATTATGTGGTACCAGATAATTACACATAATTATCAAACTTTTAACTATATTTACTTTCAACATTTTATCCCATTTAAACTTTTAACTATATTTACTACCACCGTACCAAACGAATTATCATTTATAATTTAATATATATTTAAATAGAACACTATCAATCTTATAATTACAAATTTTGTATTCTGAACAAATGGAACAATTTGTTTAATATTTAATTATTTTCCCAATATTTATTGGCTTGTTTGGTACGGTGGTAGTAAAGTGTGATGGGGTGTGCTGAGTTGTGGTGAGATAAACTATGCTGAGTTAAACGCATTTATGATAACATGATTTTAAAAATTGTTTTGTAAAAAACAACTGTGTGATGAACATGATTTTAGTAAAAGTATATATTTACCCATTAAAAAATATAATTTATTCAAATTAATCAATTTATATTTATCAACATTCAAAATTGCATCAATTTTACATCAATGTCAAACTATAGATAAAATTGATACTTCTTGAGTTATGCACGAAAAACCAAAAATCATACTTACAAAATTGAAAAAATAGAGGATAAGATAATCGCACATGAAAAGCCTTTGAGAACCAGATATTCTGTCGTAATAAGATAAATGCAATGCTTTTATACTGATATGGTATATCGATCATTACCAAAATTTAAAAATAATAATATTTTGTTTTATTAGGGTTGGACTAAAAACTCGGGATTCGATCCTAAAATGTGATAGCGGACGATACCGGCGGTATACCGATTGATATAACAATATGCGATAAATGTGATAGAATGAAAACTTTAAATAATATGTATGATTAATAAATGTATTTAGTAATTTACAAAATCGAGTTGGAATGATAGCTACTATTAGTAACGGTGACGAAAACGCAAAAAAATAAGGTTGAACGCAATACGATTTATCTTATGTTTTGAAAAATCACGTTTTAGTAAATTATATTCAACTTACTTGAGTTTGTAGTGTCATCCCAAACAAATCCATTAACTTGTTTAATTTATATTAATATTGTATTTTAAAATAAATAAACTCAAGAAATTAGAATTGTTTCTATAGATGATGAAGGATACTCACGATAATCGATATGCATTACTTGGGTGCACCACAAACTTCAAAGATTTCCATGGAAATACGTGTACCAAAATTCATCTTTACTCCTCGATCTTCCGGATGTCCTCTTGTGTATGATCTTTGTTATATCGCACTCTTGGATTGTGCCAATCTTTTGGCGATTTGCGTTACTATGATTGGGCCTCTTATTACTCGATTTGGGCCATTCTTATATCAAGCACAGAAGCTTGTTGAGTTACAAGGCCTAAAGCAGTTAGCCCACAATATAAATATCATACACCATTTTACTCACTTCAGTTCATTTTTGTTAGCGTTGTGCATCTTACTTCTCAATTCTCTGAAACTGCATTTATCTTTGTTCTAACTTGTGTAGTTTCTTTGCATTGTTCTTACGTTTGTTGAGTTTCTGATATTGAAATCGTTGAAAGAGTTTATGCTCACCTTGTTGAACTTGAAGCCTTGAACGCTTTCTCGTTTGGCTCTGTAACACCTTTTAACCTATGGTTTTAGGTTGTGATCTATCTGATTTTTGTTAAGAAATCTTGACTGATTCTTTACCGAAAAGTTCGTGTGCCTTTTGACTACAAATCTTTTGTTTGTGGTATTGGATATGTTGAATACGATCTACTACTGAAACATTTCGGTAAGTGTGCTATCAATTTTATATATTGTTACTAACATGTGCATTAATGTGCATGTAAATACCTGGCTGAACGTTTGTCTTGAAATTTATGTATGTAAGAATATTTCAGTTTTACTAATTCGTGAAATAACGCATGATCATTCAGTGGATTGCCAAAACGATTGATTATATGATAAGAATCGGAATTATATATAACATAAAAATAGTGTTGTCCTTTTCAGTGCTTTCAAAACTAGACTAAAATATGTTATATAATCCAACATGCCATGGGTCGAATTTGACTCGATTCTAGCTAAATTCAAATTCAAACTCGCTTACATTATTCGTACTCATATTCGTTAGATTCACAAGTTCGGGTCTATCATGGATATCTCTGCGGCACCGAATCTTCAATTTTGCACATTCTCCCGTGTCGGACTCTCCGACTCTTGATACTTAACATAAAACGACGTCGTTTTGATTTCTTATTTAATTTGGTTTTTTTCTTCATCGGAAACATATCTTATGTATTTTAACGACTTTTATTTTATTATCGATCTACTTATAAATTCTTCGTGTAATCGATGATGGATCGAAAAGTATTTGTTTTTGGGGAGAGAGTAGAATCGACGAACGATAATCATTTTTTATAAGTTAAATCTTCTTATATAATAAATTGATAAATATTTGTAGTATTAAACTTGGAGTTTATACAACTTTCTACAAATTATAACAATTTTTTTTAATTTGCTTTTATTTAATATTATTTTATTTCATAATTAGAGCCGAGTCGAAAATCCAGCTCTTATACTCTTGTCGAGTCGTGTCGAGTCGAGTCGGGTCGTACCGAGTCGGTGCCGCATATGTGGTGGCTTCAAATCTATCTTTGGGTCCTAATAGTTTTTATATTATTATATAAAAAATCTAAATCATTGAACAAATATTCAATATTAATCAATATAAGTAATAAAAATAAATATAAATGATATAAGACAAATATAAGTAATTATGATTATTTAAAAAATCATAAAAAAATTATTGCAAAGACAAATAATATGTATTAGCTAGTTGTATATGGTCTCGGAACATAAAGATATATTATTATTTTTCATTTAAACATAATTATAAAAATATATTATGTTATTAAACAAATATACAATTAATAAAAATGCAAAAAATAGTGTTTTAGTATTGTTGTGGTCTGAAAACCGGGGTGTCAACAGTCGTCAGGTTCGTTGCAAGACGAACTCGGTTTTAATTTGTTTTGTAGGGGGGAAACGATTAAAAATCAAATAGAAAAGGACGAGACAATATTAGAGTGGAAAAGCCCTGAATGAAAGGGAAAAAACCACTTGACTAAGAGCTAGAAATGCTCTTAGTCGATCCAATAATCAAGATGTTCATTACAAATGTCATGTTAGTTTTTCAGAAACAACAAGAGAATGAAAAGCTTAAGGAAAACCAAGAGAAAACTTCAGCCCAGAAGATTGCATTTTCGTTATCAAGTGTCTCTTTTATACGCATTTCCTACTGTGTGGACAGTAGGGTGTTGTTTTGTGTTTGTCCAATGCGGCTAGGTCAGCTTGTGTCGGGTGGGACAGCCGCTGGGCGTGGCTCTAGCAGGTTGCATGGCGTCAGGCTTTTCGGCGTTACTAACCAACTGTCTCCAGACCAAAAGGATGTCCGTACGGCTTTACCAGACACTTCTCTGACAAGATTGTCAAAGGTTGTTGTCATGTGTTGAGAAATGTGGATGGCCCGAAGCATAGTCTGTATGTACTGGACTGATCGGTCCCGATGAGGAGGAGAACGCATGATTCTATCGATCGGTCCCGATTACTAAGAACGGGCCTTCGGGCCCGACTGTTCTCGTCGGGTCGTCTATTTGCGTGAGCTGGATCTGAACCTCCAAGTTCGGCTTATGTCACTTGGGCTGGCCTGGCTAAATTTAGGCCTAACCAGGTTCAGAGTATCGGGTTCCGAATGTCTCATCAAGTATAAAATATGTAGAATATTTTAATGTAAAAAAATATTAAATATGCAAAAATATTATTTAATTTATTAAATAGTAATCAAATTTGGGTTCTAGGTTTCGTGAGACCCGCAACCGATCCACATAATATAGGGTTTCAGTTAATCTACCCTAAACTCGAATCAATTCCATATAACTAGACTCAAGCCCGTGTAATTTGGTCTGATTAATCAAGTCCATGTCTCGCATCCAAAGTGTAAGATGAGGTACTAATCGGGATTATCAAGGATTTTTGCACGAAGAAGTGGGATTTGGCATAGGATGCTCTAGCGGGTTGTTGTTGTAGGGTTTGGGTTCCATTTTTGCAAACACTAGGGTTAGACAATTAACCCTATTGGAATTATAGATATTAACCGAAATAATAACATGAGAGTGTGAGCGAACGGAATTAAGGAGAGGAACTCACACATTTAAAAGACTTGAACAATTTATTATCTGATGAAATTTCCACATTTATAAATTTAGTCAATCCACTTCTTTAACTAATGTGGGACAAATTCCAACACTCCTACTCAAATCCAACCATAAGGTTTCGATTTGAAATGAACCGAACCAACTTCGATACTATGTTGAAATTATAGATACTGACCGAAATAAAAACGGGAGAGTGTGAACGAACGTAATTAATGGGAGAAACCCACACATTTAAAAAACTTAAACAAATCATTATATGATGAAATTCTCACTTTTATAAATCTAATCAATCAAACTTCTTTAACCGATGTGGGACAAATTCCAACAAACCCCAACTTGTCTCACCCCGTTTTATCCCTTTAAGTCCTCGTCCTATGTACAAGTTCCATTTTGTTATCCCTTTAATTTGGGTTCTATTTTGGATAACGATATATGTAACATAATGGCTATGTTTGGTTCTTAGATTAAAACTCCAATAAGATTCTCAAATCATGATTTTTTTAACGCACACAAAACAAACGCAAATTTGCGTTACGTTTATAGCTAAAACATAACGATTACATCACAACTCTTAAAATCAGTTGCGGCATCATCGCGATTTAAGAAAATACTAATTAACCCTGATTTATAATATAATTATAATTATATTTATTATTTTTTATATTAATATTTTTACATAAATCAGTATTATAATACTATAATTCACTAAACATATTTAGAAATTCACAATAATCATATCTCACTTCAACTCAATTTTAAAAAGTTAAATCAAATAAACTGAATGAATATTAATAAAACCATTATCGATCCTATTTAGACTGATTAATCAATTTTACTATTGTTATGTATCATATCAGCCGCTTATCTACCCAAATCATTTTTAAACAAGATATTACCATTATAATAACGAAACGGATAACTCAAATTGCGATTTATCAAAAGTAGGATGTATTGGGCCAAATTAATGGAAGTCAATTTTCTAACAATATAACGTTTTGATATATAAAATTCAATTGATCACTTA
This sequence comes from Utricularia reniformis, assembly GCA_009725065.1. Lineage (NCBI taxonomy): Eukaryota > Viridiplantae > Streptophyta > Magnoliopsida > Lamiales > Lentibulariaceae > Utricularia > Utricularia reniformis. Next base: position 260,669 of record RWGZ01001813.1, on the reverse strand, counting down.
AAATAAAAATTAAAGTTATTTTATTATTATCAAACCCTCTTATCTCATTGCTTATTTATACTCTAGTTTTTCTTGTAGCAATATTTGTTGTATTATTAATATATAGTTTTATTTAATAACTACTACATGACTTTCTTTTTCTTATGAGTTATTAAAACTTTTCTAACGTTAACACATTTTATTTTTTACATTTTAAATTTTTTATTTTCTCAGAACAATTAATTAAAAAATTATTTAAAGAGGTCAAAAATACAAAAGAGGAGCTTGACCCTGACTATTGATGCAATGCAATGATGCCTGGGTCTTAGACCATCTATATATGTGGTTTTGGTTAAATCCATCAATATCAAACTTTTATTTTTATGGATGATTTTAGATTTCTATATATCACTTTTTACATTATTTTTCTTTCACATTTGTACATATATTTTTAATTACAAGTATTGAAATTGTATTTACTCAAATCAATATATATTTATTTTACTCAATACAAATTTGGATATATACATAAGTATTTAAAGTAAGTATTTACATATATATTTCAAATCAATACATATATCTATATATTTATTTACTCAAAATAATTAATCATCTAAATTTATTTCAAGGATATATACATAACTAAATAAAAACAATGTAATACCTAGAATGCAATTATTAGAATTTGGATAAATTTAAAGTAAAATAAATATTTCGAATTTTTAAAGTTGAGGAATCTCAAAACACCTCTATATGAAAAGACTTTATTGTTTATTCAAGTATCCAAATTTAGTTCTTTTTGTTGTCTTAAATTTGTTTTTGTGTGTTCTTCAAGTAAATTAAGATGTGGTATACTACTTCACTACTAGTATGTCAAACTCAGTAGGGCTGAACATATAAGGCATGACTTTTTCGCCCAAATAATGCAGGTTAAAAACCCGTTTTTTATTTTAGTGTGGTCCGCGTATTGGACTCGCGACCGCGTTTGATTTAGCCCGCGGCAGTGTTTTGTGAACGTGGGCGAATTCTTTTTTTTTCAAAATTTTAATAAATATCAAGAATCGAACACATAATCTACTCTATTATAGGAATGAGTGAATATCAACTCAAGCATTATAATTACGTATTATAAATCAACATATTATACCTAATAACATTATTTTAACGATTATTATTTATATAAAAATATAAAATAATTTTGATTTAAAATTATATTCTAAATATTATTTTGATAATAATATATTACAAATTTATATATATTTGATATTTTTTGGTATGGATAAGGACTTCGGGGCATCAATGCAACGAACATAAGCTTGCATGCGATCAAAATGTCCTCTCGAGTTCATGGTCTCGCCCATGGTTTCAAAAAACCGGTCGGACCGGCCAAATCCAGTTGAACCGGTTTATTTCACTCAAATATGTTTTTATGAATATATATTAATTTTTTTAAAATATATATCAAAACTTTTTTATATTACTTAATTACATTTTTTAAGAATTTATTTAGAGTTTTTTGTAAAAAAATATATTTCTATTATTAACTAACATTATTATTTATTTTTCTATTAAACCGGTTTAAGTCGATCCGACCAATAGAAAACATTTCTGATCCACCGGTTCGACCGGTTTTTAAAACCATGGCCTCGCCTTCTTTAACAATAAATCGTCATGTAACGGGTCTAACAAAATAACTTATGCCCTACTACCCACCGGTAATCGTAGTCCTGTCCACTGCCCCAAAGTCCTTATTAATACCAAAAAATATTAAATATATATAAATTTGTAATATTATTATTATCAAAATAATATTTAGAAGATAATTATAAATAATAATCGTTAAAATAATGTTATTAGGTATAATATGTTGATTTGTAACACGTAATTATAATGATTGAGTTGATGTTCATTTCTTCCAAGAAGGGAGCAAGTCATGAGTTCGATTCTTGATATCTACAATAATTTTGAAAAAAAAAAAATTTCACCCGCGTTCATAGAACCCGGCCGTGGACCCAATATGCGGACCGTACTAAAACAATAAACATATTTTTAACCGTAAAATTTAAATATTGAAACTAAACTTAATATTTAATATGATAAATTATATATTGTATAATAAAAATAAAATATTAAAACTAAATTATATTAATTTAAATAATATTTATTAATATAATGTTTTAAAAATTTAAGAACAAATACTAAGGAGTCACCAAACGTGTACACACCCATAAGATAATTTGAAACTCAGACATGCCAACGTGTCGACTAAACAACGGTTTGTGGTCAAAATCGTGTTTTTATATTGATGGGAACCTTTAGATCGGGTACCGTGAGGAGACCTATACCATGCACGGAACTCAACCCAATAATGTGACCAACCCAAATGAGATGTGGCTCAAAACAAATTCAAAGTCTCGAAACTGCTAAGCGTTGGATCGGTCTTGCCACGTCAGACGTTGACCATGATTCAAGGAAAATAACAATATTCATGGTGGACGAAAGTCAAGTGGAAGTTCCATATATAAAAAGAGATTTGGAGATTGAGAGAGACCCAATCACCAACCCAACCAGCGGATTGTTCTTACGTTAATACTTATTCCCTCGTCTTTACTGTTCATCATTCTTGCATTGCCTCCTCTATATATTGTTTGATTCATATTTTATTTAATTGGTGCAGATGTTTTCCCCTTGACACCGTGGTTTTTTCACAATTATTTAGATATTTTACATGTTAAATCACATGTTATATTCACTATTTCATGTACTTAAAGTTGTTTCTACAAACAACAAAATTTAAAATCAGATATTGATTAGTAATTGTGATCAGCAACCAGTAAGTATTGGTACCCCTAAGAAGAAATCATGCACGGAACTCTGCCCAATGCTGTGGCTCAAGCCTTGATCAGATCATGCCGGAAAAAATCAAAGTGCCGAGACTGCTAAGTATTGGATCGGTCATTGTGAAATTGGATTGGTCCTGCCACGTTAGACGTTGATCAAGACTTAAGAAAAATATCAATATTCTTAGCATACACAAATCAAGTGGGAAGTTACATATTTTAACGGATCGAATGATAGAAGAGGCGTGAGAAGTGGAAAGAAGTTTGATAGCCTAATTCTATATAAATAAGAGATTTGGAGATTGAGAGTAGACCCATTCACCAATCCAACCGACGGATTGTTTTTACATTCATACTTATTCCCTCGTCTTTACTGTTCATCGTTCTTACATTGCCTCCCATGTATACTGTTGGATTCATCTTTTTTTTAATTGGTGCGGAAGTTTTCTTTTCGGCATCGTGGTTTTTTCCACGTTAAACCAACTTCATACACCATTTTCTATAAATAAAGATATCTTCATAAACAAGACATTTAAAACCGATTGTTTGATAGACTTTCAAATCAGAACTCGATGACTGTTGGTTCCCCTAAAAAAGAACCATAACACACACGATTCAGACTATCGTTTAAGATGGCCTTATATGCAGCATTGGAGAGCTTCCTATGTTCAAGCCTACTTAATACCAAGTTTTTTGTCTTTGATTCCATACATTTAGTCTACTGATATGTAACTCCCAAAGTTGAGTAAATGTAAAGAGTTCCAAGTTGAGAAAATGACGTGTTGGGTCCCCAAAGTTTCGATTATTTGGCATTATTGGTCCCCAACGTTTTAAAAGGCAAATTGAATCCCCAAAGTTTAACAATTTGGCAAATTTGGTCATCAAAGTTTTAACATTAACGCATACCACCCCCCAAACTTTTATGCTGGCAATACCGGTCTCCAAAGTTTATACACAGTTGCAAGTTTGGTAACCAAACTTTTAAAATTGAGGCAAAATCAATTCCCACGTAACCCTAAGGGCATTAACTTTGGCGTTAAGGTCAAATCGGAACCCGACCCGACCCGAACAAAAATTAAATTTTTTTAAAAATTAATTTTTTTAAAAAATAAAAATTTATTATTTTTAAAAAATATTTAATTTAAAAAAACATAAAATAGTTTTTTCGATATTTTGACCAGTATCGCGGTCATCGGTTTGATCCCGGAACCCGACCCGACCTGACCCGATCCGAAAAAAATAAATTTTTAAAATTTTAATTTTTTTTAAAAAAACAATATTTTTTAAGAAAAATAAAAATTTATTATTTTTAAAAAATATTTAATTTTAAAAAACATAAAATAGTTTTTTCGATATTTTGACCGGTATCGCGTCACCGGTTTGATCCCGGAAACCCGACCCGAACAGACTCGATCCGAAAAAAATATATTTAAAAAATATCAATAATAATAATAATAATTTTTAAATAAACAATATAATTTTTTTAAAAAACTATTTAATTTTAAAAAACATAAAATCGTTTTTCGGTATTTTGACCGATATCGCGGATACCTGGCTTGATCCGAAAATTAAATATTTACAAATATACTCATACAAATACAGAAATAGTCAATATATAAATTGTCGAAAATCGATTAATATATTTGTATGAGTACTCATACAAATTACTGTGTACGAATATATTGACAATCGATATACTCATATAAATATATTTGTCAATTTATAAATTTCCAAGAATCGATCACGGAACTTGTTGGATATATCGTTAACCGTATTTCTATACTCATGCAAATCGTCAATAAATAAATTTCGAAAATCGATTAAATAACGAATTAGTCAATATATTTGTATGAGTATACAAATAAGATTAATGGTATTTCTATGATATTTCGGTGTTTCCGACAAGTTCTGACCTTAATAACTACACCGAAACGGTATTCCGAAACGGAAAAAAATTGGGTGCAACCGATATTTTGAACGTTATCAAAACTTTTTCGTCAATATATAAATTGTCGGAAATAAATTTCGAGAAACAATTAAATGGAAAATTCAACAAATAAACTCATTAAACATTAATAAACTTCAAATATTGACATTCGCAATTCAAATTGGTATCACTGTCATATGTTCGGAATACCGAACATATAGTCTAATACCGAATACCATAAATATGTTCAATGTTTCAACAAAGTTTTTGCTATTCGGTCGAAAATTATCATTGTCATATGTTCGGTCAGATATAAGACTAATAATTGTCAAAATATGTTCAATTGGATGCAAATATAACACTAAAATGTATCGTAAAAATCATTAAAAACATCATATTCTTTCGTTGGGGACTAATTTTGTCAAATTATATAAACTTTGGGGATCAAATTAGCAATTCAAAAGTTTGGGGACTAAAATTGTCATGTTTTGCAAACTTTGAGGATCATTAACGGCGTTATGGACCAATTTTGCCAAAAATCTGAAACTTTGAGGACTAAATTTGCGTAATTTTTGTCCGAAAACCTTATTTGACACAAATTACAACTTTGGGGACCAATTATGCCACACACATAAGTTTGAGGATTGGTTTTGCCAAAATAATGATAGTTTGGGGACCGGTTTTGCATACATCAAAACCTTGGGGGTGGTTTTACCAAAATTAGAAAGTTTGGGGATCAAAATTATCAAAAAATCAAAACTATGGGGACCAAAGATGTCTTTAGCCAGTTCCAAGTTCCTTTCATGGTTTTTTAAGAAAAAGAAATCTATATATTTACACCACCAACTCATTCCAATATTCACCTGGATAAATTGGTGACGTGGAGTGTATATTTTTGTTAAAGACAAAGCAAAAATATTCGTGATTATCTTTAAATGGGTCCACAAACATGGAATGGACCAAATGAAAAAAAACATAACTTAATTTAAAGAAAACAACATAAGTTGTTGTTTGAAAATCTTGATTGATACCCAAACCTGGAAAATACCCAAAATAAAAATATTACACAAATTTTATCCAATCAAAATCATTTATTTGAGAAAAGTAACGTCCAACCAATTTTAGGAAATTGGATGTATTACACGTGCTAATCCTCTAATCACAGACGCCATTGGAGCGTGAACTACACGGTTTACCTGTCCGTCCGCTGAATAAATATTCTCTTTACGTCCGGTGGGATTTCCGACTGACTTTCTTCATCATCGACGGAGATTTATCAAACGCACTACTCTCGCTGTGTCAGTGATCTCCAGTACTGTGACTCGGGTGTATTTGTATACCGGGATGACGGCGAATGAAGTCTACGCGCCGCGACCGATGCAGGCATGGAAGGTGATGCTGGACTGGCTTGGGTTCATTTTTCAGATCTTCGCGCAGATCCTCAGCGGTGCGCCGTCGTTTGCTCAGGTTTTTTCGTACATCGGCGGGGGGCATAACTCGTTTTTCTCACCAAGGACACAACAGTTTCAGTTTAAGCCCGTGCCCGTAGTTGAACTCCAGGAAATCGGCGAAGGGGGGACGCTGGAGAAGCCGCGTCCATCCTCGGTTTCATCACCACATAGTGGGACTGGTAGCGATTTTGGAGTTCCATTGGAGAAACTAATGGTACTATTCTGTTGCCATTAATCATACCTTGATTTTGTCATAGATTCGGAAATTGGGATAACCAATAATAGTTCTAACAAGTGCAGAGTCTTGATTGAATTTACTTCATAGATTTTGCATTGAAATTTAGTTTCTATAAAAGAGATATCAGAATCCATGCTGTTGTGGCTCTGCTCATTTAAGTTTAATCCTGCTAGTTAATTGGAAAGTTTACAAGTAAGTTAGATTAGTGAGAAATATACCTTAATCTTAAACTCTCGCAATTATTGCACTAACTCAAATTACTTCATCACCATCTGCAGGTGGTTCTTGATTTGGATGAAACTCTAGTATGTGCATATGAATCACAGAGCTTGCCGAATAGTATACGTAATCAAGCCACTGAGTCGGGTATTAACTGGTTTGAACTAGAATGCTTCTCATCAGACAAAGTAAGTTTGTAGTTTATTCTAGACATAAATGATTAGTTTATTCATCTTGAATGTTGTATTGAAGGAGATTGAAGGGAAACAAAAGATAAACTATGTGACCGTGTTTGAGCGACCGGGTTTGAATGATTTTCTGAAACAAGTCAGTGAATTTGCAGATATTGTGTTGTTTACTGCTGGTCTAGAAGGTGTTGTTTAACTCCCAATAAGCTTATATTTTCTCTAGTATATTTAACTTGTTCTTCATACAGGCTATGCAAGACCACTTGTAGATAAAATAGATATCAACAATGTATTCAGTCATCGACTCTATCGACCTTCAACTGTGAGCACGTGAGTTCACTCACTCACTCATCCTAGACAGTAGTGATTGTCAATATACTTGGAGAGTGTGCTCGAATATGACGTATAAAAGGGGGAGACCACATTCCCTCTTATAAACCAATCCAATCCACATCTAAATTCGGATGTTGGACAATTTCTCTTATATTTCAACAATGATCAATGATTACAGGGACGCATAAAGTGTTTTGTGTAAATGACAGGCAGTATCGTGAGCATGTGAAGGACTTATCTTGCTTGTCAAAGGATTTAAGCAGAGTTGTTATAGTAGACAACAACCCTTTTAGTTTCTTGATTCAACCATTGAATGGAATCCCTTGTGTTCCATTTTCTGCTTCTCAACCTCGAGACGAGCAGGTATACACAATATATTCATTCCTTTTGAAAAATTCAATTGAATGATCACTTTTATTTCTCTGCTTTGAAGCTAATGGAAGTCATTCTTCCACTGCTTAAGCACTTGTCTTTGCAGAAAGATGTACGCCCCGTTCTGTATGATAAGTTTTGTATGCCGGAATGGTTTGAAAAACACGGGATTCAGTTTGGATGATGTGTGTAATCATTCTATGAACCTATCAAACACACTGTTTGTTCTCATTATGTTATATATATATATATATATGGATAGTTGATGATTTACTTTACTTTTTGGCCGTATGTGGTAAAATATGATCATCGTGATTTATATAAAAATATTAATGTACCCTTATGTATAAAAAATGATAAATATATTCATATTATAATTTAGAAAATGATAAATTTGTTCTCCAAAATTTAGTAATTTTGACAAATTTGATTATCAAACTTTTATTTAGCATTCTTAGCCCCTCTTCAAAATTTGAGGACTAATTTAATCACATACATTAAACTTTGAGAATTAAATTTATCAAAATTTACAAATTATGATGATTAATTTTGCAAAAAATACAAATTTTGAGAAACTTAAATGCTATTCGTCCGTGATGAAGTCATGATTTTTTATAATGAAAGGACCACAAATTTAATTTGGCTGTGTACTAAAAAATCACAATTTAAAAATTTGATAACCAAAAAACTTTTTATAGTAGATCATGTGTGTGCGCAATCATGTGAAACCAAAGTTCGTCAGAAAAGGAACAGCTCATGTGCAAATCATATATTGTTGTGTGTAATTTTTCACTATTATGTCAAACCAGTTGCTATAGAACCAAACAATGGTATGAACATTTGTTATGGGAAATCTAAAAATCAAATGAATATTAGTTTGGAAAGTTATGTACCTAAAGCAGCAATGGAATCAAAGCCATGAGGGTCAAATGGTACAAAGTTCAAAAAATCATCATCTTCTTCATCGCCAATCCATCCATACAATGATTTTCTTCCGTTTTTCATGCCTAGACATATGGAAGCTTAAAATGGTGTAGACTATAAGTAACTCTAGTTCATTATATACCTGAAGAAGGAGTGAAATGAAAGCCACGGGGATCAAGTGCCGTAAAGTTCAAAAAATCATCATCTTCCTCAGTGCCTATCCATCCAAAGCATGCTTTTCTTCTATCTTTCATGTCTAGAGATGTGGGAGCTTGAGATTACAGAAAATGGTGTGCACTAAAAGTAATTCCTGTTCATAATGTACCTGAGGCAGCACTGAAATCATAGCCATGAGGATCAAGTGGCGTCAACTTCACAAAATCATCATCTTCCTCAACATTAATCCATCCATAGCATGCTTTTCTTTTATTATTTTGTATGTTTGAAGATGATGTGTTAGTCTGCAGATTACTAAAATCGTAAGCTCAATCATATCATATCATAAATTGATATAGTAACTCCCAAAAATAAGCAATGTATATAATGCTGCAGCTCTATCAAGCCAGATAAATAGAGGTTCGTTTAGCCAAATAGAACTTAATATGTAATGCGAACAACGAACACGGTAACTGAAGTGCAAATTATGATTTAAGATGACATTTTACTTCACCCTTTGTAAAATAACACAAGTTCATATCAAAATACCATTACCTGCAGAAGGGGGATGTTTTGTGTATCAAATTCTAGTTGTTTGGTACCCCCACTAGTATCATAACCAGCTTCTAGTTCAATAGGATCTTCTGGATCAGAACCAGATCCTTTAATAAGCGCTTCAAAAAGCACCTTATAATTATCTGCTTCAATAAATGCCCATCCTTCACTCCCATATGCCTTGGAAATAAAAAAACCAAACCAAGAATAAATGCACAGTTTCATAAAACACCAATTGAATAAATAGCAAGTGATAAAGGGATTAAATAGTGAATCGCTATCATGTTCAAGTATCAGAACACACATCTGAAATAAAGAAAGAAACATAAAAAATGTGTTCGTTTACTTCAAGATTCTCAAATTCAGATTGATTTCAAAACCTTGAGGAGATTTCTCACACAAATGCGCACATATGTATAGCGAAATCCAATCTTGCGCATAGCATCCAACGCAGCCTGCATTCTAGTCAACCCCATCTGCAAAAAGAAGTCACAGTCTTAATCGCACAGAAGCATAAGTATTCAAAGAAACACCTGAAAATAAGGAATGCTTATATAGATATTGCGTAAACATCTATCGGAAAAAACCATTATTTTCGAACGCATCGTCCAGTTGTTCGATGATAGTCTCTATTACTCATAACAATGCAATGGAGAATGTAGCAAGTCCTGGGTCACATAGAAAAACCAAGATTAAAGGATCGGAAGGATTCAGGTGATGAATGAAGAAGAAAAACAACGAAGTAGCAAAAGAAAGAAGGTCTGGAGTTGGATGAAATGGCGGACGGAACACTGCATTCTCAAATCCCACTACAGAATATATTGCAGAATTCAACTGCACTCTACAAGTTAATTAGAGACGTGTGTCGGTCAATAAAAATATTTTATTCTTTATGCATGAATTATTTTTAATTTAGACAATGAAATTTGAGTGGGAATTTTAATAAGCGATAATAAAAAGATGAATACACCATAAATTAATTTGTATTATTTTAATTGGGTGACGTGGCCCTCCAACTTTCGAGCGATGTAAATGGCATGCTTTCATAATTACGAAATTGCAAATATGACATCTCAAGTTAACAAAAATATGCAAATATGACACATAAAGTTAATAAAAATATGCATATATGACTCTCAAACTTTAATTAAATGCATGTAAGACACCTCAAGTAAATAATATCGTTTAATATTGACTCTCTAACGACATTGTTATTGTTTTACATCTGGATGCACATTTATCGAACTTGAAGGATCAATTTTGTATAATTTTTTGTATAAAAGTCTTATTTGCATAATTTGTCAACATTGAGAACGAATAATGGCAACGAAAAATGTTTGCAAAATTAATGGAAAATCAGTTGCTAAATACCAAGGGTAAAAAACAAACGGTTTTGATAACTTGAAGTGATATTCCCACAGTTTCATAAGTTGTATGGCATGACATTTATACAACTTGTAAGTTGATGTTATTTATGCAATTTTCTCTATTTTAATTATTTAATAAGTACAATTTTTAAATGTACGTGTTTTTCAAAATAATATAATAATGTAAAAATATTCCCATAAATAGACAAATATTTGTATTAATTGTAAAAAAATTCATAACCACAAAATATGTTTATGAAATATTATTATTTTGATTAATAATCATTATTAGGGTTTATCATATAATAAGTTACTAAATTTCAATATTTGAGAAACACTTTAATATCATATTTTGTGTGTTTAAAAAATGAAATCTTAAATAAACAAAATATTTAATTATTTGCAATATTATATATACAATAATAATATATTTGGTGGTATTGGATACCGAAATATTTGAAACAAACATAATGAAACTTGTATCAATCGATATATTGGTCGCAATTGAAATTTTATCTAAATTTTGACCGAAATAAAAAGATTGATTCAAAGTATAAATTAATCTTATTGATCAACGAAAATGAGATTGAAACATACACTTACTCCCTCCCACTATTTAAATATTCATAATTTAAAACCGAAACATTATGGTTCACATTATATAAATTGAATATTTATTCTCATTTTTAGCTCTTGGTTGGATGGTCTACATCCATGGTTGTGAATTGTGATTATACCAATTCAAATCAATTTTTTTTCTTTACATATTCAAATAAAAATGGATCAAATTTTCTATTGTTGTTTTTAATTTCAACTAGTCATATTTTTAAGTTTCTTCTTGTATCGTAGTTTGCAATATCTTGAAGGTTTGTTATATGAGTATTTTTTATTAAAATATGATTAAGAATACTATTTTATTATAATTATAATTATAATAGTTATTTGTTATATTCATTAAATATAATTAATAAAAAATATTAAATCAAATAAGATAAATGGAGAAGCCCAATATTCATTGGTCTATTGGATAAATTATAAAAAAAAGCCCAAGAGAGTCGGCTTTGGAAGGAATGGGGAATAAAGAGTGCTTTTCCCCTTAGACAAGAAATCGAGGAAGTAATCTCGGTGGACTCTTGAGAGGAGGAAGGTAAGACGGATTGAAATTGTGAACGGAGAATGGATGTGATAAAGTCGCAGCAGGTATCGTCGCGTCCTATAGACAAGGTAGTGGTGCATCCTCTGGTGCTGTTGAGCATCGTCGACCATTACAATAGGGTTGCGCGTGACACAAGGAAGCGCGTCGTTGGGGTTCTTCTTGGAACTTCTTCTCGAGGAAACGTGGATGTCACTAACAGCTATGCTGGTTGGTCTTTAATGTTCACTTTAGACCGTAATTGTTATTTTTCAGTTTTTGTGCAAGGATTGGGCGTGGACTCATTTTTATCGATCTTGTTGTTTATATTTTTATATCTTGCTTGTAGTCCAGATACCCATTTTTTGGACTTTCAGGGACTGTAACGTAAAATTGATGGCCATGGAAATTTGGATTTTTGATACTATTCTGATAATGTACAGTGGATGTTTTTTATGTGAAATTGTGAAATATGAAGTTAGCTTGCAAACCGTCTAAGTTAGTATTTATTTTATTTTTTTTCAGCGTGCACAAATCTGATATTGCTAAAATGACGAATTGGTGGCTTTCCGTATCTTTGTAACATAGTTTACATAAAGTGCTTTCTTCGTGCATTCTTTCAGTCGGTGGCTTTTGTTATGCTTGTCATTATTAATTGATTTTTTTTGAACAGTTCCTTTTGAGGAGGATGATAGGGACCCGAGCATCTTTTTCCTTGACCATAATTATCATGAATCAATGTTTTCAATGTTCAGAAGAATAAATGGTGCGTAGTTTTTCTGTAGATTCCATCTAAAGGTTCTTGCCAGGACACTTTGTTTATATGTTGATCTCGTTTATGATCTTCTTCAGCCAAGGAACATGTTGTTGGCTGGTATAGCACTGGTCCAAAACTGAGGGAGAATGATTTGAACATTCATGGGCTATTTAATGCGTAAGCTTTCGTTATGTGTCTAGCAGGCATACCTATCTCTCGTATACCAACAACTGCTGCAGTTGCTCTTTCACTTGTTTATAGATATCTTGCTCTTCATTGTTTTCCATTCCATATTATTAAGGGATTATTTCCTGAGCACGAAGCCAGAGTAATACTCCTCGTTTTATTTCATTTCAGCTATGTAACCACTCCTGTACTGGTGATTATTGATGTTCAGCCAAAGGAGTTGGGAATACCCACGAAAGCTTATTATGCTGTTGAGGAAGTTAAGGAGGTATCTTCATGTGATGATTATTTTATTGAACCAGCATAAGGTTCTAAAATCGTGAGCCTTTTTGAACAATTTCTCATTAGTAATTTGATTGAACCTTGTGGCTGACTTTGCAGAATGCTACCCAGAAAAGCCAAAAGATATTCGTGCATGCACCATCTGAGATAGCTGCTCACGAAGTTGAAGAAATTGGTATCTTTTTATATTTATCTTCTTGCGCCATTGGAAGTCATTATCTAGCTTCCTCTTTGGTTGTCTGTATCCTCCCAAATCCGACGAAACTGCTCATGTTCTAATTTGTTCTTCTTTAGGGGTGGAACACTTGCTGAGAGATGTGAAGGATACCACCATCAGCACTTTGGCAACAGAGGTTTGTGTTTTTTTCTCGTTTTCCAATTCTGTGCATCGGTAACAACGACTATGCTGTGAAATTTAGAAGAAGGAAAATCTGTGCAGGTAACTGGAAAGCTTGCTGCCTTAAAGGGGTTAGATGCAAGGTTGAAGGAGATTAGAAGTTATCTTGATTTGGTCATTAATGGAAAGCTTCCCTTAAATCATGAAATACTCTACCATCTCCAGGTATAATTCAATGGAACAACTATCATTGGAATTATACTTTCAATGCGTCTATGGATACTTGGATTCCTTAGCTTATTTCAATGCCGTCTACAGGATGTATTTAACTTGCTGCCCAATTTGAACGTCTCTGAACTAGTCAAAGCTTTTGCAGGTATTTTGAGTGTTCGTCTCATTATTGGGCTTGTTCAAGATATCACTTTATTTTCTAATGAATTGTTTGATGCGTCTTCTCACAGTGAAGACGAACGATATGATGTTGGTTATATACCTTTCATCACTGATTAGAAGTGTGATCGCACTACATAATTTGATTAACAACAAGGTAAAAAACTATACCCCAAACTCCAAGTTTTAACATGATGAGAAAATCATGAATTTTTTTCAGATGCTCAACAAGGAGCATGAAAAGGCAGAAGATGCAAAACCCATTGCTGTCCCTGCTGCTGCTGGTAGCTAAATGTTTCGGAAATACTTCCATTACTTTGTAGATGTTACGACTTTATATGGACATGGTAATGTTGTGACCTCTATGAGCTTTCAGGATTAATCACAAATTGAGAAAGTGGGGGTTCACTGCACATTTTTTAAAAACATCATTTTTCCAAACAAAAGAAAAATCACTGCACATTGTTAATTTTTTGTATTTTTGTCATTGTTTTGAATATCAATGTAATTTCTAGACGTTAAATTGAGTTTAACTCACCTCCTTCATCAACATCATATCAAACAAACCCATTATATATTTTAGATTAATTTTACTATATTTTTTTGACCAAAATTACAATTTTCTCAATTTAAAACTTGTCTGTAATTAAAGTTTTACGGTTTTACCGAATCGCCCTTTTATTTATTTTGCAGATCCTCCGTCTTGTCCTGAGATCTCACATTGGCTGCTGATTAACGTTGTAGTTTTAATTGGCTTGGCGTTTCCTTTTTCTGCGTTCGATTTTGCCACTCGGATTTTGCTAGTTTGAGGTACACTACGTCTTTGCCATCTGTTGGTGTTTTCGATTTTTTATTTCATTTTATACACCCTGTTGTTCTGCTTTATCTGGTTTCCTTTTCGATCTCGATCAGATTTCTCCGCATCCGTCTACCAATTCTTGACTGATTAAACTATAAACTTTAATCCCTGCTGAGTTTTCGTTAGTTATTTTTGGGAGGTTAAGGGATTGGAGTTTCGTGCCCTTTGTGATTTCAAAGTCGATTATTCATTCATTTTTCTTACGTGCACATGAGATATGTAGATTTTTCATTTTGTTTCGTTTGCATTGGATGCAAAATTTTGATAGTAAACGGTATGAATTCATTTTTTGTCAAGTTTGATATAGTAGAGATGTAGCTCTTCATCGATATTGGCTGTAGGATTATGATGCATTTTTTTGAATGAGGCATATGAAAATTATGGTATTTTTTCATATGAGTTTGCTGTTTTGTTGAAATAGATCAAGCCAGTCAGCTTCAAGTCTTTATTGTCTGTTTTGCTTATCGACAAGCATAATAATACTCTTGGCCCTTCTCTTAGACTGCAAATTTGCACATAAATTGATGTAATTAAATGCAAAATCCATGATAATTTGTAGTGGTGGTGCAAATGGGGTTGTGGGAGCTGCTTGAGGGTTTCCTGCTCCTTGCGAATTCATTGGCGATACTGAACGAAGATCGATTTCTTACTCCACGAGGGTGGAGCTTCGAGGAGTATTCTGGTGTTAAAAGGAACTCATTGAAAGGACAGATTCTTGGTCTTATATATGCAACTCAGTACTTGAGAGTTCCTTTAATACTTCTCAATCTACTCTGCATTCTTGTCAAAATGGTGTCCGGGTGAGTTTTAATTGTTTAGTTCAGGCAGCAGATGCAGATTCTTGGGTCATATTGGATCCTATTCTTCTCGAAGATATTGACGAGGAAGAACATTTGATCGAGCTGTTATGTCAAGTTTACTCTGTTTTTTGGATTTGCTTCTTGAACTTGAACTCGGAGTACAAATGAGAGAATGTTTCACAATACAAAACTGCATAACTAAGCCATCATTCTATCATGTCTAATAGATATTTTAAATTTGAGAAAATTAGGATGTCCGGGATGTTTAAAATAGTATAAAAACGAACTCAAGAATAACATCGAGTAAATAATAATGGTTTTCGTCTTTTTTTTGTGTGATTTTAATAATTTATGTGTTATTTTTTTATTTTTCAAAAATATATATTTTCAAAATTAAGATGTTAAATATAAACTATGAATGTATTTAAAATATAAATGATGGCTAAGGTAAAATATAAATGATTTTAGAACTTTTGGGGTCAACTACGTAATTCTTAAACTTTTTGAATATATATGTTTACAACATTAAATAATTGGAGGATTAATAACATGCATTTTATAAATTTGAGTGGTTTTGTATCCAATTTACAAATTTTAGGGATACCATTTTTACGTTCGGATGACTAACAAATATAAAAATGATATTTTGAATATGAGATTGATGGCGTAATGAGACTTGTCATATTGGGTTTGTTTGGTTCGATGATAGAAACTGTGGTGAGTTCATCAAATCGTGATTTTTTTATTGTATACAAGACACAAGATTAATTGTGATGTAATAATCATTAAAAAATCACAATTTCATCACAATCGTTAAAATTAGCTGTGGTCTCATCGTGATTTTAGAAAAGACTATTTAACATTACTTCTATTAATTATAATTATTATTTTTTATAAATATAGTTATATTAGTATTTTTACATAAATCATATCATAATATCGCAATTCTACCAAACATATATAAAAATTCATTATCATCATATCTAATCATACTTCATCACATATCACCACATCTCAATTTTTAAAAGTTCGAATCAAACAAACCCATTATTTGTTGTATTACATCTGTATCACTTGAATTTAGTTGAAAAACTCCATTTACTAGTCAATTTTTACTCAGACAATTCTCCTCTCTCTTCCCCGCGGAAAAGCGCTTGTGCTTCGCCCCTAGATTTCCTCTCTTCGAAAAGTCCTTAGAGATCTTCTCTAATCAGCTCACACGAGCATGGTAATGCTTATCCGATTACTTTTTTTACTGCTGGCGATGTTGTATTTGTCTGTGTTGTCTATCGATCGTACCTATTGAGCTCTTTATTAGATCTGATGCTGTTTCTGTACCAGCGATTTTATTTTTTCGGTTCCGTCATCTCAGATTGCTTTGAGATTTATGGTGAATTTTTATATTATCCTGGTTACTATTTTGAACCGAATTTTTCGATTTTTTTGACTGATTACTCAATTGTGAGTTAAAGTTATGTTGTATTGTCTTGATATTAAGTTTCGTTCTCAATCTGAGTTTTCCTTATCCTTTTTCTGCCTGAGTAGAAGTTGTTTGTTTCCCCTTTAGCATTCACTTGATTGTTTTATGTTGAATTTGTCCCACATTGATAATGAAAATAGATAGGTTTGGTTCATAAGGATGAGGAGTAACATCACAAAATCCCCGTTCGTTCACACTCTCTTATCTGCAACATTGATGTTACATGGTTGCTGTCATATTTTAAGAACTTTCATCAATTGATGTTTGTATTCCTTTTAAAGTCCAATAAATGTTCTATTGGAGTATGTTGTTTTTTGTGAATGCAGGCGAATGCAGCATCAGGAATGGCAGTGCACGATGACTGCAAACTAAAGTTCATGGAGTTAAAGACGAAGAGAACACACCGTTTCATTGTTTTCAAGATTGAGGAGAAACAAAAGGAAGTGATTGTTGAAAAGCTTGGTGAACCAACTCAAACATATGAGGATTTCACTGCAAGTCTCCCTGCTGATGAGTGCAGATACGCTGTTTATGATTTTGATTTCTTCACAGAAGAGAATGTCCCCAAAAGCAGGATCTTCTTTATCGCATGGTAACTTTGCGTAATTTACGAATCCCTCTATGTTTTTGTATTGAAATTTATGTTGTATTAGGTCCCCTGACACAGCCAAAGTGAGAAGCAAAATGATATATGCAAGCTCAAAAGACAGGTTCAAAAGAGAGCTAGATGGAATACAGGTGGAACTTCAAGCAACTGATCCTACTGAAATGGGTCTTGATATCTTCAAAAGCCGTGCAAATTAAAATCCTTAACAGGTACTATGAAAAAGGCAAAGATGTTATTGATTTTTTGTGTTAATAATAGATACTGAAACCTTGGAGATGTCTAAGGCATAAAGATCTCTTGTGTTGTTGCTGGTTTGTAGGAACATGCTACAGAATATGAATTTAATCTGTTCAAAATATCATGCTTTAATTTGGGATACTTTAATTGATGTTGTTCTGTGCTCACAAACTTCATTAATTTTGCTGACATTTTTTCGCCATGACCACAACCATGAATCAGGCATAGAATATGCCCCGGTCATTCTGTTTAGAATAAACCGGTCGATAGAATTTTCAACCATTAGTGTTAGCTAGGGATGGCAAGGGGCGTAGTTAGGGCAGTTACACTGCTAAGTGATACTCCCCGTTTAACTTACCGTCTATCCTTCCTTGTCTCGTCATATCCCTTCATCACCCACAACCCATCAAAGTCAATGATTAACCGTGAAATTAACGGTTAATCACCTGTTTATAATTTTTTTTTATAATTTATTATTCTAAAAAATTAATATCATAATAATTAAATATACTTCATACAAAACATAAATTTATATTTTAGAATGAAGAATTTTTAATATTTTTAATGAGACAAATAAAAAATATTAATATCAAATTAAAGTTTTAGATATCAAAATTTTTATAATAGACAAAATTATAGATTTTTTGAAATATTAATATATTATAAAAATAAGAAATTAACCCTAAAATACAAGTTTAATACATATCAAAATTTTATAATAGACAAAATTATAGATTTTTTGAAATATTAATATATTATAAAAATAAAAAATTAACCCTAAAATACGAGTTTAATAAACAATATTCATATACTAATGAAAATTATATAATATTCAATGATTTTTGAATTTGAAAATACAAAATTAGAATTAATATTATTCTTTTAGAGTCTAGTTGATAGATTCATAAAGTTTTTTTATTATAATAAGTATTATATTTATATATTTTATAATTTTAAATAAGTTAAGTATAGTCATACTTCATGATGAGATATATTTTAATCATTAACAAAGTAATAATGATAAGATATAATAAACAATTTATTATAAAACTTAAGAGACTAAAAGTACATCAAATTCCAAAATCAAGAAAAATAATTATAAGGTTACAAGAATTTATAACTTAAGAAGTTTGTAATATAATAATTAATTCAAGAATGAAAATAATTGATTTTTAAAATTTTTATTTGTTTTTTGACTTTTTCAATTTTACCATAAATTGAATTAGTATATTTCTATATAAACTAACAATACTTATAACATAACTCAATACACCAATTATTAATATTATATTACTATATATATGTTCATTCCTTAAGTAATAACTATCAATTCGGTTGTATTATCGATATATCGTTTGATACCAAATAATTTTTATATTAAAAGAATGATTTTGATCTTATTGAAATGATGTATCTGAAGAACCCGATATCCGATCTTATAATCCAATAACTTATTGTATTTCACGTATCGTATCTAATATAAAAAGATTGATAAAGTATTATATATAACAATTTATCTTTCCAACAAAATACTTTATAAAGAGATTATATTCCAAATTAATTGGTAAAGTAGACTATTAAAATTTATAATAAATTATCGGATAAAGGTAGCCTATTAATATTTGTTTAATATACTATCAATTATGCAAATCAAATAAATCTGTATGTCGTATCTAATGATTAATACTTTAACTCGACCCACCTCCACCAACTAGAAGAATAATCTCTCGCTTTTTATTTGGCACTTGGCAGCCGCATGTGAACAATGACACATCTACCTTCTCTCTATCCATCTTCTCTACTGCAAATTCTATCTTCCTTCCATGCCGAAATCTTTCTCTGAATTAAGCATTGCCTTGAGCTTCCTTTTAGGATGCATTTTACTTGCCATTGTAGCTGAACTTTACTATTTTCACTGGAGGAAAAGAATTCTCGTTAACAACACCAAAAAACAGCCATCAGAATTAGTGAAGATGCAGAAGAATTTCATGGCGTCTCCAAGTTATCATCTGTTCACAATCATTGAAGAAACTAGAGAGGATTTAGAGTCCAGTGATGGAAGATTTCTCATAAATGGATGTGACTTTATTCCCTTATCTTCACCAATTCATCTAAACCGTCGATTAAGTTCAATGTCATCGTCACCGCCGCCGGCTTTTCAGTTTATGAAAGACGCTGAGGATAAACTGTTGAGAAATCTGTTATTACAAGAAGAGGAGATGCAGAAGAGGTTTAAGAATGATGGGGATTCGTCGCTGTTTCTTCATAAACAGTTACAGAATTCTCAAGTTCGGCCAATTACAGATTCTATACTGTTCGTGTAATTCTCTTTTTCCTTGTCATGCCTATTGGACATTGTCATCGTACCACAAAATGTTTATCTTTTTCTTTCTTTTTTTGAGCGTATTCAAATTTTGAATTTGGGGATGAAAAGCTTTTCTACATATCGGGTAAATTTGGAACAGCGTTCGGCAAATAGCGGTGAGGTGAGATGATTGTACTGTGTTGTGAGGTGAACTGATCGTGATTTAAAAAAACTGTTTTTGAAATAACGGTGATGTCATAAAATGACTTTTTTACCTTTATTTTTAAATAATTGTTTATAACTTACAAATTATATTTCATATTATTTTATAATAAATTCGTTATTTCAAAACTACATTTTTAAATTGTTATATATATTTTTATAGTTTGAACACGTAATTGATATTTTTTTAAAAAAATATTTTTTTTAGTTTTTTTTACATGTATTTTTTTAGTTTAAAAAAACATATTATTTTTTTTTAGTTTAAAAATATTTTTTTTAGTTTTTTTATAGTTAAGAATTTTTTTTAAAAAAAATTCTTACATGTAGTTTTAAAAAAAAACTAAATGTAAATTATGAACTTACCGTTGTTTTCTACGGTCACATGAACGCAGTTATTAATGATATTTGGTTAAAATAGAATACAACTACGGTACGTTCACCGCACCGGGCGATGGATTGGGTTTCCAAACATCACCATTGTGTTACTCCACCTATGTTGGGTTAATACGAAATAAAATTAATTCAGAATATTAGTTAAAATCAAACTCAATCTAAAATCAATTTTTTTATTTCATAAACTTTAAAACAAATAAAAATAGATAATCAAAACTCAAACCAATCCATGTTAGAATTATCGAGAAAAAAGATACACAATTTAACAATTAGATGGATCTATTGGAATCAATTGAATCTCACCATAGAATAAAGTAGTATAGTTAATCTGTAAACTTATGGTGGTGCTCCAAATCAATATGTATTTTGTATGGAAAATAAATACATATTGATTTTCCGATAGGATTGAGAATGAATCTGAAGTTGTACGTATAATTTGGAGACCACGACCATATTTATAAATGGCCCACAACGTATTAGATATTTTAAATCTAATTAATTTGATCAATTTTAGTATACTTATAAATAAGAATATTCTTATCACATCATTATTTACAAATAAGTCCAACGTTGAATTAATGATACAATAATCTATTCATTCTACTATAAAATAAATAAATAAAATTTAAGCAAAAAATCTCATAGTTAGAATTTTAGTCAAATACTTACCTACTAGTTTATAGCTTGCAAAATTACTAAGAAATAATTTCATCAATCTTGATAACTACACCAAAAAATTAAATGTTTTGATTATGTGGTGGACTGACATTTTTCCCCAATAAAACATATAAGATTGTGACAAAGATTAAGAAAGCGGAGAGAAAAATAATTAATATTATAATATAATCCATCTATTTTTATTTATTACTAAAACATTCTTTAGTTTTGATTTTATTAATAAATAAATATTTTTTAATAAAAAAATATAAAAATGATATAAATGTATTATTATAAGTGAAATTTAAAAAGATCTATTGTTAATGCACGACTTATGAACGTATATGACAGCGGGTTGGGATCGGTTTTCTAAAATAAGTATAAGAGAAAAGGTGGTATTAGTATGTCCGATCGACCCCTGATTACCGACCGGACGAAGGGATCAGTCGATCGGTATCATATGAAGCGAGGCAGCATCGACGACGGATTGCTATGATCGGTAAACTGGCATGTGATCGACGTCTTCAGGAGGAAATGTCAAAAATGACTGCGTCATTACTCCAGGCGGCGGTGTATGGCTTCGGTATGGCGGAAATTCACATAAATCAGCTCGATGGCAACTATGATGTGATTAAAAGAGATTGCGATTAGATTATATAATATAAAAGTATGTTAAATACCTCTAAAAATGGGAGGCGAGAAACATTGTTTAGGACAAGCTCCCTAGAGATTTCCTGCTTCTAAGCTCTTAGTGAATTCTGCCTAAGTTTGGTATCCCGTGGGTTTTCTTCCCGATTCTCGGGTTTCTTACGTATAATTTCTTGTTTTCATTTCAATACGGCAACCGAATAACATTGGTACCCTTACTTAAATCACAAAATATAGTAGAGTATATTTTTACTCTTAACATCTATTTATGAAAGTAGGAAAGTATAATAAGTGTAATTGTGCAAATTCCCCATAATAAAGGTTCGAATTTTGACTACAAGCCCTGAGATAAGGCATTAAGTACCATTTGCGCGACAGATTACACATGCATTGCGAGGAATTTGGACTTCATAAATTAAAAGATCACAAAAATCGTGAGGAATTAGGAGTTAGAAAATAATGACAAATTTGGACTAAGAGTGAAATTTCTGATGAGTTTTTAAGAGCTCACGATGAATTTGTAGCGTGATCCCGACTTTGGAGGTTTCATCAAAAGTTTCAATATTAATGTTTATACAGTTGCTCGAGCCTTCGATATATCATTTATTTTGATTAGAGCACCACCATATTGTGATATTTGAAATTCATCATAGTGAAACACCAGGTAGATGTTTGCTCTCCCGAATACGTAAACTTTACATTATGGATCAAACATCGTAATTATCTATGTCCCTAATCAATTCAAATCAAAAAACAAGCCAATTAAAATAAATAATTAAATTGACTTGTCAAATATACATTAAACTATTTTTTGACAAATTGAATTTGTCAAGATGGGAATTAGAAACACACTAGTAGATTTTATAGTAGAAATGACTTATTTTAAATATCTGGTAACATTGAATATTGGAATTTATTTGTTGATGACTTAGTTTCGGTAGGAAGAACAGATATCGATATATATCTAAGACAGAAAATCTGGTGAGAAGCATGAATGTGTTGTGAAGCTTCGTTTCCCTTCTACCAATAGTATCGCATAGTATGAGGCATTATTATTCGGTATAAATCTTGTATTTGAGATCGGTATCATACATTTACATGCTAACTTCGATTCTCAACTAGTTGAGAATAAATTTTCAGTGGATTTTGCTACTAATGATGAGAGTATAGTTCTATATTGAATAAAATTAAAAGAGGTTCTCAAAAATTTAAACTCACTTATATCTCGAGAAAAGAAAATATCCATACATATGACCTTGCAAAATTTGCTACTCTATTAGAACCAATTCTTTCATACCGGATGGTATATCGACATCAAATTTCGGGTAGTACCGATATTTTTTTGGTACCACTCGGTATATGGTATTAAGGTCAATTTTCGGGTCCGATCATAAAAAACTAATTAAATATTGATTTTTTTAAAAAATAAAATAAAATAAAATAAAATTTGGTACCGGCCGGTATATCAGTCCTACCGCTAATACCGATCCGAATCAGTATGAAAACATTGATTAGAGCTATGTGATAAATTAATGATTCATTCTCAAATGCTTATCACCATTATGGATATATCAATCGCCGAAGTGGCTAATTTCGAATTCTTGAGCACTAACATATTTTCTCTAGATGATATACATGATGAACCATCGTGGAATGATATCATTTTAATTATTTGGTTCGATAATATTTACCTCAAGATGAGAGTGAAGTGGGTAGAATCATGCATAGGGCTATTTTTGTTTACATAGAGGATAAGTTGTATACAAAATATTATGGAAGAAATTCATGCTAGGAATTGTGATGATCACTCAGCTAATCGATCTTTATTTCTACAGGTTACGAGCAATGTTTTCATACAAGTCTGGAATTTCGTACCAATCCGGACCGGTATATCGCTCGATAAAAAAATTATTTTTTAAACAGGTCGACTCGGTACCGATCAAAATACCGATGCCACCCGGTTTTTGGCATACTGGCCGGTATAAAAACATGGGTCATGAGGACCCGATAGAGAACACGCCACCTAAATGGACCCGGATATTACAGGACAACTATGTGCAAGATTATATAAAGGTTGTTCAATGTTGCAATATCTCTCAGTTTCATTCAAACTTGCATCATTTACCTATGGAGATAATGAAACTATTGCCAACAACTCACATTTTGACACATGGGGTATCGACATTATGGGAGCTCTCCCTACTACTCCAACCCAAAAGAAATTTTGTATTGTAGTCGTAGAATATTTTCCTAAATGGATAGAAGTCGAAGCAGTTTGTTAACTTCGGGAACAAGAATTGATAAGCCTCCCTTGGCACTATATTTTATGCAATTTTGGGATACCTAGAATTTTGATATCCGATAATAGAACACAATTTTCTAGAAAATATGTTACAGAGTGGTGTGAATATTATAATATTCGTCAATGTTTCACATCGGTAGTGATGAGATCATTGGAACCCGATACCCCGAACAGGGTCAGGGTTGGCTTGGGCCATGGCGGCCCAGGCCAGTGAGCCAAACTTGGAGGCCCAGGTCAGCAGAGGGCCTGTTTGTATCGCTTGACCCGATCGGCCACAGTTAGCGATCGGTCCCGAGCCGTGGGGCCCAGCTCCCCACATACGCCCAGACCGATCGGTCCNGTGCAGGGGAAATCGCAGGCCCGATCTGAGGGAAGCGTAACTAACAGGAATGGCACTAGCCGGAACGTTCATCTCAGCGGGAAGGAAGCACGGAACGTCTTCCTTCCCCTTCCAGATGGGGTAATGGGATGGAATGGAAAATTTAGTCCTAAAAGCCTCAAGGTCCATGGAGTTAATGTCGGGATATCTAGACCTACGGGGTGCCATGGAGGATTACCTTGAATATTGGAATGAAATCTGGAGATGAGCAGCGTTTTGAGCGAGAATCGCCGGAGATTTCAAAGTCTGGGCAGTTGATTGCGGATGGTGATAATGGCTGCACAAAGGAAAAATCCTGACTTTTATATCACGTACTGCCCAATCACAGGATGACACGTCATCTCTGCAGGCGGCTGCAGTCTGACAGTCTGCCCCCCTTTGGAATATGAAAAGGCGTTAGATGTTGCAGAGCTTAAAATTACGCCCCTGCCATTCTACTATTCTGGATTTCAAATTCAAAAATCCACTTCAGGAAATCTCTAAGTGCTGGATCGGTCCACGGGGACACCATTACGATCGGTTCGGGTACGAGTTTCTGAAGTTGTGATCGGGCACGATGGCGCAAACGATCTCGATTATTGATCGAACCCCGGTCACCACCAAGGTGGCCACGGAGTCCGAGGGGCTAGTGATGAGATCATTGGAACCCGATACCCCGAACACGGTCAGGGCTGGCTTGGGCCATGGCGGCCCAGGCCAGTGAGCCAAACTTGGAGGCCCAGGTCAGCAGATGGCCTGTTTGTATCGCTTGACCCGATCGGCCACAGTTAGCGATCGGTCCCGAGCCGTGGGGCCCAGCTCCCCACATACGCCCAGACCGATCGGTCCGTTTTTTGCAGGCGCGGCTTCGGGCCATCCTTAGGCGTCATACGCGACAAAAACCCGCGACAGACTGGCCAGTAGCGTGGCTTGGCAATAGATGTAAGCCGCTAGAAGCCAAAGAGTAGCCGGCTGACAGCGCCGAAAGGACTGGCGCCATGCAGCTACAGGGCTATTTCCGGCTGCTGTTTCGCCTGACGTTAGCCGACCTAGTAGCAAAGGACAGGTGCAAAAGGACACCCTACTGTACATGGTACAGTGGCAGTATAAAAAGGACACAGAAGGAAGGAGAAGGAGAGGATCCATTCTCGGTTTTCGATCTGATTTTCTCTTGGAAGCTTAAGCTTGGTATAGAACTCTCGATTTATTTTCGATTGTCTTCCCTCTCCTTATTGTTGATCATAACATGTATTGTACAATGGCTAATTTGATTAAAGAACAGGCTGAGGGCATTTCTTTTAGCCCTTAGCCAAGTGGTTTTTTCCTCGATTCCGAGGTTTTCTACTCTAAAAATATGTTTGCCTTCTTTGCCTTAGAATCATCAACCTTCTCCACACTTAAATAAATAACAACCGAGTTCGTCTTGCAACGAACCGGTCGACTGTTGACACCCCCGGTTTTCAAACCACAACAGGTAGCATATCCAGAAACCAATGGTTTAACATATATTATAAATTGCATCATTGTCTAGTAGATAAAAACAAGAATTGATGGTCTTAAACTTCATGGATTGATGAATTGCATAATTTTTTTGTGGCATATCGGGTATCACCATAAACTATAATAGGTTTACCCCTTTCATTGATATACAAAGTTTTTTTATATCGATCAATGCTCTCATTGGTTTTAAACTTGAGTTTGAATGCCCATTTGCATCCAATAATGTGTTGTTTAATCGGAATTGTGTTCAAGGTCCAGGTTTGGCTTTCCTCTAAAGGATCTAACTCCCCATTCATAGCTAAATCCAGTTGAGGTGTTATTAGCATTGCATTCCAATGTTGGGCCCAAAGATCTGACCATTTATGTTGAGCCTTGATGGAATTCAAGGATCATTTCACATCAAGGTTAATGTGAAATGATATTACATTTTATATTCAATATTTAGTTAAGGTATATCATGAATGAT
The DNA here is from genome assembly GCA_009725065.1 of Utricularia reniformis. Classification (NCBI taxonomy): domain Eukaryota; kingdom Viridiplantae; phylum Streptophyta; class Magnoliopsida; order Lamiales; family Lentibulariaceae; genus Utricularia; species Utricularia reniformis. The sequence goes on along the minus strand of RWGZ01001813.1, from coordinate 234,202 downwards.
ACCTTAGTACAAAATGTTTATGGAATTTGTAAATAATTTATAAAAGCATACAATTTTCTAAATCATTGTGTTTTTGGCACACAATATTTTAGTGAAGATGAAATCGTGTTCGTTTATCGTCAAGAAACTCTTTAACTAGTCTATTCTCCCAACTTTTGTATCAAAGATTTAAACTATACGTCCTAACACCACCCCACTACTATTTATATTATTTTAACAAGCAAAATTGTAAATTAATCCATGATTCCTTTATTTCTTCCATATCGACTCATTTTCTTCTAGATGGTCTTAAGTTGTCAAACTTACTAAATTCAGAAAATTCTCTAACATTTAAAATGTCAGCATGTCTGAGGATACTTGTTTATGGAATACAATTCAAATGTACAAATCTCACTAACGTGACTGGGCATACAACTTATTATTATACACTATAAAACTATATTGTTAAATAAACACTTAGTTTTTCGGTTTATAAAATTGATATTTCTTCATAATTTTCCCGGCTAATTCATCATGCTTAAAATTGATTAGGCAAATTGTTCAACTTCTTTTTGCATTCTTAATTGCTAATAAATTTTATAATTTGTATAAAATTATATTTGGACTTATTATTTTGGGTATACTATAATCCTAATTTGGAATATCTATTAGGTCGTCAACCCAAAATCTAAACACGATCAATCAATTTTTTTATAGATTTAGATAATGTTTTAATATTATTTTTTATCAAAATATAAAAATCTAATTATTAATTTTTATTATATTTTTTAGTTTAATTTAGTTCAAAATTTCCGATATATCGAAAATTTTGAACATATATGACCGGTATTTAAATAAAATATTCATCGGTATGATGTTTGAGTGGATCGTTTGGACCTAACATGTGTTAGTTTAGTGAAAAGAGAAATGTAAAGTTTGTATAATTTTTTAATTATTATTTTTTCTAACTAAGAAAAAATTAAATATATTAAGCTCAATGGTTTTCGGGTCAACTTATTCAATTGACATATCTAAACCAGTGTTTTAAATTTCTGGTATACTGAAAATTTCTAGTATACTGATTTAACAAAATAACGACCGATATGATTTTGGAGTAGATCGGATTAGATCTAATATATTTGATTTAGGAGGAAAAAATAGATAAAATTCGTATAATATTTTTATTTTTTGCAAACTAAGAACAATTATAAATTGAGAATACGATAAAAATGTGTATTTATTATTTATTATATATTAATAATTTAAATTATTTTATTATTTCAGTAGAGATCTGTTATATATTTGAAATACCATATATAACTCTAATTCAAATCATAACATACCAATTACTCCAACTAAATAGCAAATGAAAGTATCTCCTAAGTTAGCTTGTTTTCGCTATTAGGTATCTTAAATATAAATCCATATAAATTAAATTAAATCGTTCAACAACTTTTATTTTTATTGATAATGAAAATAATAAAACATATAATTAATTATAATATACTAAAGATGTTAGATTCACAGACTTTATGGGTGGACTTTTGACCTTACAATATGAAAGACTGCTGTAATTTGGACATGTTACCTAAGATTTTAGACAGTATGATTATTATTAGGACAAGTTGTCGTGGAAATAATGAACAAGACGTCGTCGGTGGCTCTCCCTTCTTCTAGAATTTATGACTTCATTTTTCTGCAACTGGATTCAATAATTAAATTCCAAGTTGCTGTGTAAGTGTAACTTCATTTTCTTTGATATTGAGTGCAAGAATCAATCTGCCCGAGAAAGATCTCAAGGCTGCCCGTCGTGGCACGCTCTCTGACACGGGCATCTTCCAGTTTGATCACGCCACGCCTTTCCCTCTCCCTCTCTATTCATATAACCGAACTTCTTTTCTTTCACAGTGGAACAATCCCACAAGCCACCTTGTTTCACGGTGGCCACTGATTCCGGCGGTTTCATCAGTTTATTGAGTGATGGGTCAAGGGCTGAGTTGCGGGTCAACTGAGGAGAAGGAGCTTTTTAGCGCTGTTCAGAAAGGGGATATTGAGTTTTTTGAGGAAATATTAAAAGGGGATTCTGCCCTTGTTCATAGTTTCACATTATATGATCGTAACTCCACTCTTCACATCGCTGCCGCCAGTGGCCAAGTCGAGGTTTATAAATCATTTAAATGCTCTGTTTCGTTTGTTTATTGATCGTTTACTGGGATCAAATCATTTTCTTTTCTTCAGATTCTTTCATTCCTCCTGGACTTATCTGTGAAGCCTGATATATTAAATCGACACAAGCAGGTTTTTAATGAGAAATCTTGTGCTTATATATTCATGTTCATACTCGTTCACAGTCTCTTTAATATGTACAGACTCCATTGATGCTGGCTGCGATGCACGGGAGATTAGCCTGTGTTAAAAGGCTCATTGAAGCTGGTGCCAATGTGTGTATACCAAGAAATATCCATATTTTAAGTCATCTTTTATGGGACTAACTTTATTTTTGTCTGTTTTCCTTTTTCCGAGGTTAGATTTTAGTATTTGATTCAGTTAATGCAAGAACATGCTTACACTATTCAGCTCACTATGGTCATGTTGAATGTCTTGAAGCCATTCTCTCTGTGGCTCGCACCCCTAGAGTCTCAGCTTCATGGTAAAGATAGTTTTATTTTTCAGCTGCATTAACTTTTACCTTAAAACTGGTATTGGTAATAAAATTGCAGGGGATTTTCAAGGTTTGTGAACATTAGAGATAGAAAAGGAGCAACTCCTTTGCATTTGGCAGCTCGTCAAAGACACCCTCAATGCGTTCGAATGTTACTGAACAATGGCGCCCTCGTCTGTGCTTCGACCGGTGGATTTGAGTATATATTTCTGCTAAGAACTCGAATCTTCGTTTTTTCATAGTATAGTTTTCTAAATATCTTCAAATTCTGCAGCTTTCCTGGTAACAGTACTCCACTTCATTTGGCTGCAAGAGGAGGTTCTCTTGATTGCATTCGGGAATTACTAGCATGGGGAGCCGATCGTCTTCTTCGAGATTCATCGGGTAGAATACCATATACAGTAGCTTTACGGTATAACCACGGAGCATGCGCTGCATTACTCGCTCCGACGTCTTTGGAGCCTCTAGTCTGGCCATCCCCTCTGAAACTAATGAGTGAACTTAATGGAGATGCAAAAGCACTTCTTGAGCAAGCTTTAATGGATGCTAATAAGGGAAGGGAGCAAATCATCTTAAAAGGAACAAATTACTCCACAGTTTCAGATACGGGTCTTAATGATGATATATCCGAGGCAAGTGACACCGATCTCTGCTCGATTTGCTTCGATCAAGCATGTACGATTGAGGTTCAAGATTGTGGTCATTTGATGTGTGCACAATGTACTCTAGCTCTATGCTGTCACAACAAGCCAAGCCCTACAAATTCAAGCCCTCCGACGCTTATTTGTCCGTTTTGCCGCAGCAGCATTAGCAAACTCATTGTGGCAAAGGTTAAAGAAGAAAGCAAGATAGATCAGGATGTACTCCTCCACAGTTCAAAGCCTCTAAAAGCATGGATATCTAGGAACCAAAATGATGAATGCAGCAGCACCTTCAAGGGCTTATCGTTTGGTAAATCCGGACAAGGCTCAGGTAGAATCGTTGCTGAGAACAAGCTACTCGATAAGCCTCTTTCTTTAAGCCATGTTACATAAAACTAGTTCAAGATAAACGGGATCATAGACCCGTCAGGGGGATTCATGTTCAGATTGCATTCTTTCAAAGCATTGGAATTTGATTTAGTGGTTGTACAAAAAACTCATTGTTCCACTGATTCATGTTCAGATATATTCATGGGAATTGCATATAATATATGAATCATATGAAAGAATAAAGTTTTACACAAAAACTCTGTAAATAACAAAAACTAGAAGAATCTTCAATAGAAGAGCAATTTTGTTCTAAGTCTTTTAGAAGCATTAGTTTCTTGCATGCTTTGAATACCTGATCATTTTCAACTTGTCAAGCAATTTATTAATGGGAAAGACAGCAACAGATTGTTGGACCAAAAGATGATAACTCAGAGACATTGAACAGCATAAAGATTCAAGAAAGGCAAATATACATAACTCACACTTATTATAGTCTTAGAAACTCCTTCAGATTCTTTAGGATACCTTTGTTATAAGGGTTCTTGAATTGTATTTTTGTCATCGCTTCCCCTGCACATTAAACAACCTCTAAAATGAAATTCACCTATTAATGAGAATATGACCAAATTTTTATAGTTTTAGTAAATTTGATTCTCATAATTTGTAATGATATATTTAGTACTCAAACTTTATACTTTTGAAAAATTTGATTCTTCATGTTTGCAATATTTGAAAAATCTCGTCCCCAAAGTTGTAAACGATCTCTAAAATTTGACTTTGGTGGAAGATCTCAATTAACAAAATTTTAAAACTTTTGAGATCAATTATGTCATGAACTAAACTTTGGGAACTAATTTTTCCAAAGCTTACAAATTATGGGGTTGTCATGTTGATACTTTAGGGATCATAATTGTCACAATCATAAAATTTTAGGGATCAAAATTGCCAAAACCATGAAACGATGAGGATCAAATTTGCGTATAGTTAATATGAATCTACCATTAGGGGAGACAACTTCGGTTTGAAACTCGGGGTAATCTCTCCAGTTTATCTGCAAAATGTCTTTGTGACCAACTTATTTCAGAAATCTATATATGTTATATGCAGTGAAAAGTTACCCATTCATCAGTTTTGATGTTAAAACACGCACAGTAGATGTGCCACATAATGAAAAATATCTGCAAGTGCAAATTGTGCATAAGTGGTAGCAAATGGAGGTGTATGCACAGAGAGTGAGTGAGTAAATTGTACCTGCCAGACAACTTGAATTAGAGAGAACAAAAACGAACCCACTACGACATTTTCCGGAATCATCGACTGTAAAAATCGACACACCATAAGCATAAAACGAACACAACTTTATGAAAAATAATAACAAGATTTTTATAAGAGTAAATGGCTATGAGGAATGACCAGAGAAGAATAAGGTATTTTCCATCTTAGGCTGTTGATGTTTGGAGATTTAGAAGCAACTGCAACCAAGAAGATATAAGTAGATAGAGGACAGTAAAATGAAGTTAACTGACACTTTCAAGTTGAAGCTAAAAATGTACTCACATTTGAATGAACAGGCTACAAAAGACGCCTCTGATAAAAAAAATCCGGTAAGAAGCACCAAAAATAAAGCATGATTTCTTTGACCTGCACACAAATATTGAGAAGAAGAGACCAAAGGAATAAAAAGATTTTTACAAGTGGAGAGACCTATACAAGTTCCAAAAGCTGGACAGTGATGATCAAACCCCATTACATGATTCTTGCAATTTCGACAGTATCTTAACCTCCTGAATCCTCCGGTAAACTAGTAAAATGTGTTCATAAATAATTCGAAAAATTCGGATAAGATGGAACAAATTTGCAATGCAAGTAATTTAACAAATTAACTTACATCTTGAGCTTGAGATTCCTGAATATGGGAAGTTCAAAATCACAATCCATGAATCTGAAACACATATAATTCATTCATAGAATGTACACTGGCAAGTTAAGTGTTAACGAGCATAACCTCTATCTCAGAATTGCTATCAAGACTCTTGACAAAGTGCGAAGATTGAAAGTTGACATAGCCAGGGTCTGATCTCATAAAACTTATGAAATGTAATACTTTTAGTAAGCTAAACAAATATAAATTAAGCTAAAAAATCGAGACTAGCTCACCAAAAATAGCTAATTATCAGCAAAAAAATCCCTATATTAAATATAGCATCCACCAAGGGGGAGATAACTGCGAAATAAGTACACGAATTCAGCTAGAGAATACAAAATATCACTATATCGAATCAAAGATGAATCGGGATGTCTTATTTCAGTTATAGAATGAGTTATAACACCCCTTAAACTATAGAACTAAAATGAAGTAATGGAAATTCTTTCATTTGACAAATTGAAGGAGAATTTCTGGACTTAGTTAAAAAGCTTCATGAGTACCTTGGTGAACTATAGAAAGGTAAACTGCCCATGTGAAAACAATAGTTAAAATAACAAAAGCCGGGACTGAAGCCCTCACACCAGCGATTTTCTTGCATAAGCTCACCAAAACCATCACAACCTTAAGCAAAAGAACTGAAATTGATAGTGATTAAAGACCATCTTTATAGCCTGTTATATATCAGGAAAAAAAACCATAAATATGCATAAATTAAACCTGAGAGCGGGAGGAGAAGGAAGATGTTTAAGGTGGGGAAGACAACGGGAAGCATTGAAAGCGATAATTGGGTAACCAGAACTGAGATCAGCGAAACTGCAAAACCCGCAATCCACGGGTTGGGTTGCTGCTGATTCCTGAGAAATAGAATTTGTTCATTCATTTCTAATATCTTCCACAGAACAGAGCATCCCTATCTCTGTACAGAATTTACAATTATAAATTACAGTAACGCCATGCCTTCACCTCAAAGCCATGAACCTTGTGTCGTATTATAAATTATAGTAATTTTGCATTCACAAGAAACATAATAAATTAAAGTTTGAAATTGTAATGACATGATGTTGACTTTATGTCTTAATATTTTATAATCCCATATGATAAGATTCTGAAATTAAGATAATTTAGATAAATATGATTTTCCGCATTCCCAATTGGCACATTACATAAAAATACGAACACTGAAAATCAAGAATGATTACGAAGAATCTTTGAGGTACACAAGGTTTTAAAAGTTGGAGGGTACATGTAAAATGGTGGATTATATGAATCAATAACTTAATATGAATGATAAATGAGATTAGGGGTATTCCTTCACTATATATCAAATACTAATCAACTCCATAATTTCACTATCGAATACCAAATCGAATTTCAACTGTTTGGTTTGGTAACAACTGCATTTTACGATATAATATTTAATGAAATTATTGATTTGAATAGGAAATTGTATAGATCACAAATGTGTCATGACACGTAAGAACCATAACTAGCTTGCACAACAAATGTAAATATTACTCAAAGAAATAAGTGTATATCCATCTAACAATAAAAGACATAAGTTCACAATTTTAATATCAATTTTAAACACTAGACGAATAATAACATGTTGAACAAAGACATTACAAAATATAACAAAGTAGACTAGAATAATGAGTTGTGTCATCCCAACTACCACTACAATCCGAATCGGATCAATTGAAATCCAATGTCAAGCTCGGATACAATGTTAAATTCAATAAAAAAAACTTATATAAACTTATTTTCCTCAATAATGTATGTATTATGATTCTAAAAATGTTTAGTTGGAAATCTCAATATAAATTCCCATTGAAACTCATACATATTATCAAAGAGATCGTATTATTTTTATTTATCAAATGCATCCTAATTTACTTTAAGTATTCTATCAATTTAATATTAACCATACATTTTGATTTAGTACTACATTTTCAAACAGTTATAATTAAATCATTTACAGCTGAAGATAATAAGGAAAAAAACAAGCTTTTGTTACAGCCTACAAGTCCAGACACAAAAGTCTTGGTTACATGCGCTAACTGTGGTGCTATTGTAATAGAATTAGTAGTTCCTAGTACACTTAGGAATTAGTCTTGAGAACCTTCCATTGTTTGAGAATATGTTCAATTCCTTCTCTAATAGAAGCCTTCCTGTTTTCATTGTGATTCCACAATTCATAAACTGAATCTCTATCGCCTAATATCCTCTCCAATAACTTTATTGCATCATCCCCCCATTCGTCCTTCATTTCCCTTAATTTCTCATCATCTTTGTTTATCACCACCTGTAAGTTTTTTTAAGTAGCTCAATTCATAAAAAAAGTAAATCATATTGAAAATGGTGAGTCAAACCAATTACTCATGATATCATTCTCTTTATAAACTAGAATTATTCTANTTCTGTAACCATGCTTCAGATATATGTCCTAACCTTTTATGCTACAGATTTACATCTTCGGTCTTTGCTACTGCATTTATATGTTCCTTACACAGTTTCAAGGAGGTCTTGTGGAGAGTATCAATTAAATTTCCCTTTGCTATTTTTTCTGCTCCTCTCACTAAATTCCATGATAGGTTTGCAAAGATGTTGGCATATCCTTCTTTATCTAGAGCGTTAGCAGATAAGAGATTTATCCTCAATCAGGTATGTATCTTACATTCTGTAGATTCAATTTGTTTCCAAGTGATGTCTCAACTTCCAGTTTGCCAATCATTTTTATTTTTGAGCAAGTCTGATTTCCCATCCTAACTTTTCTGAAATTTCCTGAAATAAAATCAGTTAGACATTCCATGTTTGGCGTGACATGATAAGATACTGCTGAATCAACTATCCATATCATGAGTAGATCTTTGTCACAATCTGATTCTGATGATTCTTGAGTAGAAAACAACATCAGAATTTCCTCTTCATCCTCCTTTGTAGTATTTAGCGAGTCTGGATCTTTCACCCTTAACTAACACCAACAATCTTGCTTCAAGTGGCATTTTCTTCCACACCAATTGCATGATCTAGTTTCCTTCTGAGGATTAGCTTGATCTTTAGGTTGTGGAGTTGCCTTAGGATTCTTCCATGGTTTCTTGGTTTGAGTCTTTTCAGAATTTACAGCAGCAATCGTTTCCTACCCATAGGAATAAGTCATCTTTTCTCTTCGCAGTCCTTCGTTTATCAAACATTCCTTTACAATCTCGAGTTTGGGACCTCCCTTAGGTACAGAAGAATTTAGAGAAATTATGGTTGCTTCCCAGGAATCTAGGAGGGTACCAATCATCATGTGTGCTAGGATTTTATCTTCCATTGTACAATCTGCCTCTAAAAGTTTATTGATTATTTATTGGAAAGTTCCAAAATGATCAGTCATGGGACTTCCTTCTTTATACCTCAATCTCATAAGTCTTTTGAACAAGAAACATTGAGATTGAGTAGATTTTGGCTCAAAGATATTTTCTAGCTTTTCCCACATCTTCTTTGCATCGGTCTCTTTTGCAGCATGATGATAATTTGAACTATCTATCCACTGCCTCACAAAACCGAGGGTTTGAATGTGTTTCATTCCCCACTCTTCTTCGGTGTATTTTTCTGGTATTTTGTCCCCAAATTTTACAGGTTCATACAGAAACCTACAATAGAGAAGATCCAACATCCTGTTTTTCCATTCGGGATAGTTCTTCAAAGTAAGTTTTATCATTGAATATGGCTCCCCCAGCCATATTTCTTGCTTGCTGAGAGAAAATACTTGTTTCTTGAACTGGTTTGTTGATAATCTGTCTACCTTGTGATTTGTCTGATTCTTCAGATTTGATTTCAGCAGGTTCCGGGACCTGCATGGGCCACCACTTTGATGGATTGAAAACCTCCAAAGATTCACGGTAATTGTAGATTATTCTAAAGCATTCCTTTCTTAATTGTCGATTCTTCCTTTGTAGATTGTGTACATCAAGATTTACGTGGAACCGGAGATCCCGGAGAAAATCACGAGGACCAAGGGAGCTCCCTTGGTCCTCGTGATTTTCTCCGAGATCTCTGATTCTACGTAAATCTTTATGTGCACAATCTACGAAAAAAATTAATTTAAAAAATTTTAAAAAAATAAAGGGAACATTACGTTCTGCGGACAAAGGACGGACAACCCTCTGTCCGCGGAACGTATTGTTCCGCGACCACATGGGAGCCCAAGTAACCACGGGCGCCCATGTGGAGGACATTAAGCCAGACAAGGGCGTATAGAAATACGTCCTAAACCCTAAAACCCTTGTTCGAGGTTACAGAAAATCTAAAAGTCACAAATGAAGCAAACCGAGTTGAACCCAATTTGGACCGAACCCGTCGGAAAATTGATTCATGTTTTCGATCCAATTTTAGAACATAGATTGAAACTGATACATATTTATCAAAGACATCTATTATTTTTTATTTATCAAATGCATCCTAATTTTTCCTTTTAATTTATTTTAAATAATTTTTCCTTTTAATATCAAATGATTAAGTGCTACATTTTTAAAAGGTGATAATTAAATCATTAATAGCTCAAAATGATAAGGAAAAAAGCTTTTGTTACCATCTACATATCATGTTTTCATACACTTAGATATATCAAATATAAAACAATATCAATATTTTTTTTCGAATGATCAATTTACGGATTTTTTTGGATCTGATTTTAAAAAAACTAATTAAATATTATATTAAAAAATAAAATAAAATTTAGTAGAGGACTAAGAAACCATGCATGCAACACAAAAGAAATTGACCCTATATATCAAGGAACAAAAGAAGCAACACAAAAGTCTTGACGCTAACACTGGTGTAATTGTAATAGAATTAGTAGTTCCTAATACACTTAGGAATTAGTCTTGAGAACCTTCCATTGTTTGAGAATATGCTCAATTCCTTCTCTAATAGAAGCCTTCCTGTTCTCATTGTGATTCCACAATTCATACACTGAATCTCCATCGCCTAATATCCTCTCCTCCAATAACTTTATTGCATCATTCCCCCATTCGTACTTCATTTCCCTTAATTTCTCATCATCTTTGTTTATCACCACCTGTAAGTTTTTTTAAGCAGATATCATAAAGAGGAAATAATTCCATTGTTACCTTCCTAATTCCTCCCTCCATTATCACTTTAAAGGGATACCAGCTTGGATTTTGGAGGTACCATTCCCAAATAGCTTCATTTTTCGCAAACACTTTGCCCGTGGTTTGATAACACGTATGTTTCCGTTGCCATGGCTATCACTCAAACCCTGTGAAAAAAATGACTTACACACATCAATCATATTATGGTTGAGCTTGCGAAAAAATGTGATGAAAAATTGATGTTTTGATCCAATGTAAGACGAACACGAATGAGTTTCTTGTAAGCATCCTGGAGCTCAATGTGCAATTTTGTCGAATGGATTTCTAGTTCGTGATTCATGGAATCAAACATAGAAAGCTTATCATCCAAGTTGCTAAGTTTCACTTCAATTGACTTCATCTCCTCGGTATGGATACCAATGAAATGTTGCTGAACCNGAAAAAAAAAGACTTACATACATCAATCATATTTGATGTTTTGATCCAATGAAAGGATTAAAAAACGAACAAGAATGAGCTCTTTGTAAGCATCCTGCAGCTCTATGTGCAATTTTGTCTCGTGGAATTCTAGTTCGTGATTCAAGGAATCAACCATAGAAAGCTTATAATTCAAGTTGCTAAGTTTCAGTTCAATTGACTTCATCTCATCCTCGCTATGGAAACCAATGAAATGTTGCTGAACCTCAATTTTAGACCTTAAGTGTTCCACCTCCAGTTGCAGAACTTCTTTTATGTCGATTTCCAACTCAAGTTCTCGAATCCGTTTGTGAAGATGCTTATTCTGTTTCTGTAACTTGAGGAGCTCGAGTTCCTCTTCTGTTGGCTTCAACTTCTTCACATTACTTGCTTTCTTCTGTCCCATAACTGCTATTGCATTCTACATAAAGGAAATACATGAGGTTTTTGAATCAAATGGATAAATAATGAAATGAAATACCATTGTCTCTTCATTTTCAAGTTTCATCCTCTCGCTCTCATTAGAAAGTTCACATTGTTTGATTGCTCTTTCACGTAATTCCAGAAGTTGTGTCCTATCCTTCAACTGCGCATTACATCTCTCGTAATCCTCCAAAATTCTCAGGAGCAGGTCACATGTAAGATCATTAATCTCCCTCATAACTACAAATTAAACTAAAATGCTACGAAAATCACAAAGGCAACCTGCAAATGGTGAAACTCAAAAAGGTTAACCATTTCTAAGTAATCGTGAGAGTATACTTGGGCGTGAAATATCTTAAACACCATATGAAAATGGGCATATATGATATAAAAGCAACTTGCAAGTGCAAAAAATGTGAGATTTGCCCAGAACAACAAAAAGAGAAGAATCTTAGTTCATTCATTTCTCAGTCTGACGAGGTTGTCAAAATATCCATTTCATACTAACCTCTACCCTCTACCCTCTGAAGAAATGAGCACCTACGATTCCTCTCTGAAGAAACGTGAGATTTCTTAGTTGCTTAGAACGGCGCTTCCTTTTACCTTTTGGTTTTTCGAGGAAGTGATTCATTTTACCTTTTTGCTAAGAGAATTGGAATTCATGTAAACGAATATATTTTAATATTTATATTTATCTATATCTATACTACTATAAAACCGTTAGTATTTTATTAATTCCGCCAGCAACTTTTATTTTATTTATTCCGCGAGCAATTTTTTTATAATAAAACAATGGGTGCAATTTACTGTTCATCTTAATTTTTTTTAACAATTTAATTTTCATAATATATATTCGAAAGATTGAAAAATAACACGATTGTTGTATTTTTTGTTAGATTTTAGTCATTGACGTTATATGACTCGTCAAAAGAATTAATGCTACGTTTTTGTGTGAGTGTAAAATCTAATGGGCATTGAAAAAACTTGGAGTATTTTAACATAAAATTCTTCTGAACTAAAATCTTATTCATCTCTTCTTATAAAGTATTTAAAGTACCCGTCATTGGTTCTGAAAGCAGTGAGACATATTCTAAAGTTAAGGTTGAATTTGATGTCAATTCATGCGCTTGACTAAGATGGACTCATAAGTACATTTGGGAATGAGACATGGAAATTGTCTAAAGGGTCACTAGTTATAGCAAAGGGAGGAGCAATGAACAATGTGTACAGAAAAAATATGAATATATCTCCAGAATCAATACACTATATCTAAGAATCTGAAAATTTCGAATTATGGCATAAGAGACTGGGACATCTCTCAGAAAAAGGGTTGGAAGTTTTGAAAAAGAAAGAACTGATCAAAACTGAAGGAAATCACCATGAAAGAGTATTTGAAACTTGCTTGATTGAGAAGAAACAGAAAGTTAGCTTCAAGACATCTATGAAAACAAAAGAAAAAATCATAGAGCTTGTTTTCTTAGATGTATGCAGTGTGAATATTGATTCCCTAGAGGGAAAGAAATATTTCGTATTCTTTATTGATGATGCTTCAAGAAAAAGTTGGCTGAATATTTCAAATAGTGGCTTCATATGGTTGAAAGAGAAACATGAGAAAAACTGAAATGTCTCAGAACTGATATTGTAGGTGAATATACCTCAAAGGAATTTGAATCCTACTGTTGCAGCTTAGGAATAAGACATGAGAAAACTGTGCCGGGAACTCATCAACACAATGGTATAGTTGAACGTCTAAACATAACTCTATTAGACAAAGTTCGATGCATGCTGAAGACTTCAAAGTTAAATAAATGTTTTTGGGCAGAAGCCCTCATTACAGCCTGTTATTTAAGAAACAAGTCACTTACATCATCATTAAACTTTGAAGTTCCAGAATGGAAATGGTTGGGAAAGAAACCAATCTATGGACATCTAAGAGTATTTGGTTGCAAAATGCTAGTGCATATACCGAAGGAATGAAGGAAGAAATTAGATGATCATGTCTATGAAGGTGTGTTCCTAGGATATGGAGAAAACAATTTTGGATGTAAAATATGGAATCCAAAAACTGAAAAGACCTCTAGATCAAGAGACTTGACATTCTTTGAAAAAGAAACAATTGAGGATATTTCAGAGGTAGAAAACAGGGAAAAGCAAAAGGAAATCACACTGAATATACCTCTAGTCTTACCAAGAGCAGAAACAGGAAATCAAGGAGAAGAACCTGCAGAATCTGAGCATGTGTATCTTCCGGAATGTGAAAATCAGCAGCAAGAATCTGAGAGATACATGATATTGCCCAGTGTTATTTATGTAATTATAATACCATCGGGGTTTGTCTGACGTGGCTAAATGGTATTTTTGATCTTTTATTATATTTATCGAGTATTGTAATTTTGGGGGTAGTCTCGTAATTTGAGCATCACGGGCTCCCGTATGAGGATTCTGATGGTGTTTTGAGATGTTTTGGATGATTTCGGTCGGAAATGATGCCAGGGGTATTATCGTAATTTAGCACTCGGAGAGCTCGTTGACGACATTAGGCAATATTTTTTGCTACCTCTTAAGCATTTGGAGACGATGAATTGGTGAAGAGTATTCCCGGGTGTTTTCTGGGCATTACGTGTTATTAATGTTCGACCGGGTTGTATTTTCGAAGTTCGAGACGCTGTGATACTTATTCCGGTTTCATTGGATATTTTCTAAGTAAGTTGAGCTAATTTGATTAAGACTGTGCTTTTGGATCCAAAGTTGACATATTGGGTCAAATTTTTCTATAAATACAAGACCATAGACCCCAAAAAATGGTTCAGATTCTTGGCATGCTTCCCAAGGTCTGGGATTCGCGACTTTATGCCACACTCGCGACTTTTTGCACCAAAAGTCGCGAGACCATTTAATCATCTCCCAAACTCGCGACTTTTTGCACAAAAAGTCGTGAGAGCATGTATTCATTGTTGTATTCGGGAGATTTCGTTGCCTGGACCCCGGACTCGCGAGTTTTCGTCTCTTGGGCACCATGACTCGCGAACTTTGGCACCATTCGCGAGTTTTTGTCCAAAAGTCGCGACCAGCACCCTAATTTGTGAGTTTTCGTCGCCTTGGGCGCGACGGAGTGGAATTGATCATTTTTCGAACCGTTCATTTGGATTGTCATTATCTCATGATTGTACTTGTATCCTTTGATTATCATAGTGAAAACCAAGGTAGAACATCGCTCTCCCGAAGACGTAAGCTCACACATTGTGGGCTCAACCTCGTATATCGCTTGTGTCCCCACAATAATTGAATTAAAAATTACATAAGAAATTGATTGATCATAAACAAACGCTTTAAAACATTTTTAGACGAGATCAATACCTGAAACAGAAAAGAAAAATGATAATGAGGAAAGAATAGAGCAGAATATGCACTTAAGAAGATCCACTAGAGAAAGGAAACCATGTACAAAATATTCTCAAACGGATTACACCATGATAACTGAAAATTGAGAACCAGAAAATTTTCTACATGATAAAACAAGTACGCTTATTATGTTGTTATGAGCGGAATTTCTAATGCTCAAAGTGCAGATTGCGGACATTTGCGATACTCGCAAATCTAATTCAGTCAACACTGGGGACTTGCGAATAAAAACGTTTGGTCAATATGGAAGAATGTGAGGATATTATGATAGTTTTGAATTAAATATGAGGATGATATAATCGTGATCGCTGAACCAGCAATCATGAGCGGGCGAATACAAGGAATCTATAGTTTATTACTCTCGGAAGAATGACAGCTTATTGAAGGGAGTGAAACCCATTGTTATTGGAATTCTTCCCATATATTATGGATTGTCTCAAAGTCATGTCTCTTTGTTCAAATGATCGATATATCTAATGCCCTTGATATAGCTAAACAATTCATTTATCTATTCGCACTTGATAGTATTAACCGATTTATCCCCAAGGCGGCATATAAACATTTATTTATCTCCGGATTGCTGAACAAAGACGTTTAATGAAATGAGACATTCTATGACTATGTGGGGTATTCATAATAATATTATGTCAACATTGAAGTGTATTGCGAACCAAGAGGATACTTGTCGAACGATCTATTATCTAACGAATCAAGTGTGATAGAAATGATTTATTATCAGTTGTCTATCATCATTATCAAGAGATCAACTATTGAGATCACCTCAAGATGAGGGTCAATCCTGGGAATCGTATAAATAATCATTTAGTAGGCCATCCATATCTTCGATGTTCATCTTATGCCAAGTTAAGTGCATTCAAGAAAGAAGTTTATGCCGAGAACTATGCTGACCATGAGAAGGTGATAAAATAAATATTGCAAGTTAAATTAGAAATTAGATCAGTATTGCTCTAAGTATCTACGGTGAATATCGCAAACGAAATTAGAAGCTGAGTCATTGTTACTCTGAGTATCTATTGGGAAAATTAAATAATTGTTCATGATTGTCCTATCGATACATGGGGACTGATATTAATATGAGCCCTCCTGATGGCTGTGAACAAGGAACAATTGCGCATTATGGTATTGAAATGAGACATTGAACGTATTCAGTTGAGTAAGTATCCCTTTGGAGAAATGAAATGAGAAGTTTCCCCATAATCGTATTGTTTGCTAGTTTGGGATTCCTGAGGACTTGGTGTCATATAATGCAACGAAATTATTCGTAAACAAGTAAGTGAATTATGCAAGTATTATTATATCTAGCAAAAACAGTGCCTCGTGCCTGCGAGTGGCAAACGAAGCTCCCTCTAATGTTTCAATTATAGTTTCGATGTTAGATATTGCGCACAATTTTTTTGGGAAAAGCACGAGTAAATAATGCGTGCAATATTATGTTATGTTGCATTCTATGCCTAGGACTTTCAGAGTCACTAATGGATTTTATTGAGACACGTGAAAGCTAAATTTCCGATGTATTAAGAACCTCGTAAGGAACGCAAGTAGTCAAATTGATGTATATTATTACAATTGCGTTCATTGCTATTAATTGTTGTTAAATTCCATGCACGTTGTACTATGTATGAGGATACGGTGGTGATGATTGAATGAGCGTATAAGATTGTGAACATGAGCGGAGAGGAGCTACCACAAACTTGACATATTTCCAATTTGCGCAAGTATTATGTATAGACGCGACTCGTCGATTTTTTTAAAGATGAAAATCCCCCTCTTTTTTATTATATTCTTATTTTTATGTATTTTTTTTGACAACATGAATTCAATCGACTAGGAGACTGGTAAGATCGGAGTATGTTCATTACATTTTAGTATGATGGAGGATGGAAATTAAATAATAAGTTAGATTAGAAATACAATGCATCGCCTGTCATATAGTCGATTATTTTCAAACTCGTCAAATTAGATACTAGACAAAATACTTTAAACTTGATGAGTCTTTCTATATGCAGCAGAATCGTCTATACATATATACTGTTGGATTATGCCAAGGGGCCTGATTGATTGTTTAATAGCCGGTCTTGTACCGAGCATGTTCCGTGGCAAACGAGGTGCTTTTTGACCCGACTCCTCCATGACACGCGACCCTCTCATCGGAGGCTGGTCCATTTCCGTAGTGGCCCCGGGTGCAAGTATATACCGGCAGCGAGAGTGTGATGACATTGGGTGCAAGTATATACAGGCGGCGAGAGTGTGATGGCCCCGGGTGCAAGTATATACCGGCGGCGAAAGTGTGATGGCCCCAGGTGCAAGTATATACCGGCGGCGAAAGTGTGATGGCCCCGGGTGCAAGTTTATACCCGCGGGACAATGTGATGCCGCGGTGCAAGTTGGCACCGTGATGACCCTAGGTGCAAGTTTATACTGGTGGGACAATGTGATGTCGCGGTGCAAGTTGGCACCATGATGACCACGAGTGCAAGTTTATACCGGCGGGACAATGATGTCGCGGTGCAAGTTGGCACCGTGATGACCCCGAGTGCAAGTTTATACCGGTGGGTCAATGTGATGTCGCGGTGCAAGTTAGCACCGTGATGACCCCGGGTGCAAGTTTATACCGGCGGGACAATGATATCGCGGTGCAAGCTGGCACTGTGATGACCCCGGGTGCAAGTTTATACCAGCGTGACAATGTGATGCCGCAGTGCAAGTTGGCACCGTGATGACCCCGGTTGCAAGTTTATAGCGACGGGACAATGTGATGCCGCGGTGTAAGTTTATACCGTGATGACCACGGTGCAATGCCGATGGGACAGTGTGATACCGCGGTGCAAGTTTATACCAGGGGGAAAGTGTGATGATCTCGGGTGCAAGTTTATACCCGGAGACGACGTGCAAGTGAATTGCGGGTGCTCCGTGAGACCCTATGAGAATGAGATGATCTCGGGTGCAAGTTTATACCCAGAAATAACACGCAAGTGAATTGCTAGCGCTTCGTGAGGCCCTATGAGAATGAGATGACCTCGTGTGTCAGTTTATACCCGAAGAAAATGAGCAAGTGAATTGATGGCGCTCTGTAATGCCTTGAGATATTTTACATCCCTATGAGAATTAATGGGTGCTTGCTGAAAATCATGAACGTGTGATTGAATTGGGACGCTAAATGAAGCCCGAGATTAATGGGTGCTTGTTGAGACCCAAGTGCACGATGAATTGGGATTCTCAGTGAGGCTAGAGATTACTTGACACGGGTAAAATCCGTGAGTGAAAGTGATATCGAACGCTAGTTGTGCTCTACGGAAGATATTCTTGTCTATGGAAAAAATGGACGAATTATGATCAAGGGATTTGATGAATTGTCTTACGGCACGGTTCTCAAACTATCACATTCATGATCGAGTATCCTTAATCGTTATACGAGAGACCGAACGATTACCCAATAACAAGGAATACTGTGTTATTTACGATAAGGAGAATAATATTTATTATCGGAGAAATTACGAAGTCACGTTATGACATGACTCCATTTGTTAAACTGGCCACGTTATGATCATATACCATTGATGTCATTATTTATGACCGCATATTTTAATTCACAATCAAACTGACCAAGTGATGGTCTTATGGTATCAATTCTCGTTAGTTATGATCAGACACACTGAGATATTACTGAAATTGTAAAGTGATACCCCTATAAAGGGTCCATTGTCTGAAAAATCTATCGTCCAGCTTAATCGTCTACACATTCAGTTACTTGCCGATGGATCATGTTCATATATTTCATTCGGATAAAAGATCAGACGGACCACATACTCCCCATATAGTATGAATTCAACTAAATTCCATTACGGTTGGGGACTCCCATTTGCCATCTAAGTGATCGAAGAAGTGGCCCACAACAAGGAATATTCTGAAAATAATGTTTGCCGTATAAGGATATCTAATGTCACTTATATTTGTCTATTTGATTATTAAGAGGTCTCATTTATGGTAGCTTTGATAGCTTATGTCACAATAGTTTGCTTATTGGTGAACGAGCAAATTTAAACATTAAAACATTCTCGAGAAAGATTGTAAAGCGGCATACAAAGCGGATTCGTTTCGGACAGCAAGTAAGGAAAGACATTTGTCTCGTCCATGACGCATAATATTCGTTTGATAAGTTGGTAAAACTGTCTCATATGATGACGTATCTTTGTCTCGAACAACGTTGTGTCGATCGCCCATTCTCCGGATGTCAGCTAGATAAGTCAAAGAGATAGAAACAAGTTCTTGTTGGGCGCTCGGTTATGTCAGCGATGAATAAGCTGAAGTTTGTTAAGAGGATATGCCTTTAATTTTATCTTGTGTGACCTGCGTATTTTTTGTTTACGGTTGAAAGAACCAAGAAACTAGCCTGAATGTATTAAGATCGCTCCCTTAAATGTGGTTGAGACACTCAAGGGCAATTCCCTTATGTATGGTAAGGAAACTTATGTTATGATCTTGTTTACGATCAGAGATGCCTAACCAGGACCCTTATGAAAGTGATCAAGTAATTATTCCCGAACGGTCTACACTCTTTCGAAATATGGCGAATGACTCTTAAGTATTTTATGGATGCCTCAGGTTCATTGTTTATGAGATGGAAGGATTAGCACGTTGTTGTATAACATGTGCGTCGTTATTTATGGCCAAAGAATTATTGTGTACATGACATAGATTATCATATTTACCATCGAGATATCATAAAGTCGTTTTATTGATGACATGGATTTTCTTACCCCAGATAATCCAAATATAGCAGCAACTATTAGTCTTGATCAAGTTGCGAAACTGAAGACTTTTTTTATCAAATGAAACATAGGAGGAATTAAAATTGAGGATATGAAAATATAACGGTTCTTGGCTTTCTCATGAGGCAATTTTACATTATTGCCATAGTTTTATGTTGTTCCCTATATGATTCCCAGTCAGGGCTTCTCGGTTTTCTTTTCTTATGCCTCATAGAGTTCAACTAATGTCTTCCGAGGCGAAGCTCTCCCCGCAATAAAGACTTACTTAAGAAAGAATCTTAATTCTCAGATAATATACATGTGGATCAGTAATAGAGGGAAGGTAATGACTCTACCTCAATTGGTATGCCCCCTACGTAATATTACTTGATCGATGACCGACAAAGCTACAAGTTAGTTGAGCCCCCTCATTCTATACTTAAATGTCGGCTAGAGCTACTTTGTTTTTTATGAGAACGTATCTAAAAGAGATGCACACGATCGACCGTAAGTGTAAAATAATTGCCCAAAAATAATGAGAATGACAAAGGAATAAGTACCAACCTCCTAGCAGAGGTGAGAAAGTGGTATTCTTGTTCGAAGGTGGGGATATCTTACATGGGAAAAATACATATGAACTCGAGGGCGTGGCATGAACAAGATTGAATTGCGCAGTTGAGGAGTCTGACGACCCCCTAAGTTGTGAAGAGCTGGATTTTGATGAAGCAAAAAGTGAGAGCTCCACGCTGAAATTGAAGCCTCTTGATAAACAGTTTAAAAATATTTTCTAAGTTCGATTGCGTAATATTAATGAATCGAAGCGGTGCATTAGAATTTCAGTGTATAATGAAACACGTCGGAACGCAAAGTAAAGAGAGATATGTATAAGAGCAGACCATCCGAGTTGAAAAATCGTGAAATTCTCAATTGATCTCGAAATCTAATACCGTTAGTGACAACGAGATGATTTCGACCTTATTCGTGGTGTTCTTAAAAAGTGTATGAACGAGTTCTGGATTTCTAGACAAGCTGATATAATGTGGTTTACGACTCAGAATCTGAATTTGCAAACTATGGGACTATTGATATTGCTCAGAGTTATTTATGTAATTATAATACCCCCATGACTCGTCTCACGTAGCTAAATGGTATTTTTGATTTTTTATTATATTCATTGAGTATTGTGATTCGCGACATTATGCCACACTCGCGACTTTTTGCACCAAAAGTCGCTAGACCACCTAATCATCTCCCAAACTCGCGACTTTTTGCACAAAAAGTCGCGAGAGCATGTATTCATTGATGTATTCGCGAGATTTCGTCTCCCGAACCCCCGACTCGCGAGTTTTTGCCTCCTTGACCCAGGACATGCGAGTTTTCGTCTCTTGGGCACCATGACTCGCGACTTTTGGCACCATTCGCGAGTTTTTGTCCAAAAGTTGCGACCAACACCCTAATTCGCGAGTTTTCGTCGCCTTGGGCGCGACGGAGTGTAATTGATCATTTTTCGAACCGTTTTCATTCGGATTGTCATTAGCTCATGATTGTACGTGTATCCTTCGATTATCATAGTGAAAACCAAGGTAGAGCTTTGCTCTCCCGAGGACGTAAGCTCACACATTGTGGGGCCAACCTCGTATATCGCTCGTGTCCCCACAATAATTGAATTAAAAATTACATAAGAAATTGAATGATCATAAACAAAAGGTATAATATATTTTTAGACGAGATCAATACCTGAAACAGAAAAGAAAAATGATAATGAGGAAAGAATAGAGCAGAATATGCAGTTAAGAAGATTCACTAGAGAAAGGAAACCATGTACAAAATATTCTCAAACGGATTACACCATGATAACTGAAAATTGAGAACCAGAAAGTTTTCAAGAAGTTGTCACCCACAAGAACAGCAAGGAATGGTGGAAAGCAATGAATGAAGAGATGAACTCTTTAAAGAAAAACAACACTTTCGAACTTGTAGACCTATCAGCTGGAAGTAAAGCATTAGAAAACAAGTGGATATATAAACTGAAACTGGAGTCTGATGGAAGTTCAAGGTTTAACGCAAGGATAGTAGCAAAAGGTTATATACAAAAATATGGAGTGGATTTTCAAGAAATTTTCTCTCCTGTTGTTAAGCTGACATCAATCAGAACTATCCTAGCATTGGTTGCATACATGAACCTGGAGTTGGAGCAGTTAGATGTAAAGACCGCATTTCTGAATGGAAACTTGGAAGAGAATATATACATGAGGCAGCCTGAAGGATTCACTAGAAAATGAACTGAAAATTTGGTATGCAAACTAAATA
This sequence comes from Utricularia reniformis, assembly GCA_009725065.1. Lineage (NCBI taxonomy): Eukaryota > Viridiplantae > Streptophyta > Magnoliopsida > Lamiales > Lentibulariaceae > Utricularia > Utricularia reniformis. The sequence continues at coordinate 212,207 of RWGZ01001813.1, read as the reverse complement.
GAAATCTTTATGGCTTGAAGCAAGCTCCGAGAATGTTGAATAAGAAGTTTGCCTCATTTATGGCAAGGACATGTTTCATAAAATCATAAATGGACCATTGTGTATATTACAAGTTCAATGCTGATGGAAAATTTGTATTCCTCTTGCTATACGTAGATGACCTGCTGTTAGTGAGCCAAAGCAAGGATGAGAAAAACAAACTAAAGGCAGAGTAAGCAATGAGTTTGAAATGAAGCACCTCGGGGCAACAAAGAGGATATTAGGAATGGAGATAAAAAGAAACAGAGACCTAAGAACTCTCAGCATATCACAAGAAAAGTACACTGAACAGGTGTTAAAAAGATTCAATATGAGTGAAGCAAAGTGTAACGACTGTAAATCTGGCCTTAACAAGGTCTATGCGTAAGCGAAATGAAAATAAGCATTTAAATTAAAACATCACTTAAAGCCGGGGAATATCATCGTTTTTTTTTTCAAAATACAACTAGCCGGGGAATATCATCGTTTTTTTTCAAAGCAACGAAATAGAAAGGGTGACTCGTACAATGGACGATCGACGACCTTACTCCAATACCACCTAAGCCTCCAGTCCTCCCCCTACAAAGTCTGTAAAACGGTCATAGTCTATTAAAGAAATCTTCAGTATAATAAATTAATTAGCAGATTTTATCTTTTTCACTTTCCTTCTTTTATTTTACTTATTCTTTTTATCATTTCCTCTCTTTTATACTTCCTCTCCCTAGTCTTTCTGGTTCTCTACTGTGGTCGGTTTTTACATGACCGACAACATGTCTCGCCCAAACCAACCGTTAGCTGTTAGTTGACTCGACGAGAATATATGCTTTCCTTCCCCGGACAGGGTCCGGGCGCTACCCCGCTCCTATCCGGTTCCGTTCGGCTCTGTAATGCGCACGATCCTGTTCCGGAGAACTCATGTATCCCTTCCTCGGACATGCCCTACCTGTGGCTGACCGTGCTCATGAACACGATGCCGGGTTTGGTGTACTCACCTCACCCCGAGATTTCTGTTTTTTATTCACGCTCCTCTCAATTCGATTTAGTGTTCTTTTAAGCTGTTAACTATGAACCTTCTTTTAATTTACTATGTTTACTCCGCTTACATGATCGTCCTATCGCCTGTTGCTCCTCGTATTCCCGGTAAATTACGTTTCGGTCCTTGGTTTCCGTGATAATTTGCACAAATATTCGTTTTCGCGAGAATTGCACCACAGCCCCGAATTTCGCGACAATTTACAAGCCAATCCCTGAATTCGCGATAATTATGCAGTCAGCCCTTTTTCGCGACAATATTGCACTCAGCTCCCAAAATCCGCGATAATTATGCAGTCAGCCCTTTTTCGCGATAATATTGCACTCAGCTCCCAAANCCAGAAAGTTTTCAAGAAGTTGTCACCCACAAGAACAACAAGGAATGGTGGAAAGCAATGAATGAAGAGATGAACTCTTTAAAGAAAAACAACACTTTCGAACTTGTAGACCTATCAGCTGGAAGTAAAGCATTAGAAAACAAGTGGATATACAAACTGAAACTGGAGTCTGATGGAAGTTCAAGGTTTAACGCGAGGATAGTAGCAAAAGGTTATATACAAAAATATGGAGTGGATTTTCAAGAAATTTTCTCTCCCGTTGTTAAGCTGACATCAATCAGAACTATCCTAGCATTGGTTGCATACATGAACCTGGAGTTGGAGCAGTTAGATGTAAAGACCGCATTTCTGAATGGAAACTTGGAAGAGAATATATACATGAGGCAGCCTGAAGGATTCACTAGAAAATGAACTGAAAATTTGGTATGCAAACTAAATAAAAATCTTTATGGCTTGAAGCAAGCTCCCAAAATGTTGAATAAGAAGTTTGCCTCATTTATGGCAAGGACATGTTTCATAAAATCAGAAATGGACCATTGTGTATATTACAAGTTCAATGCTGATGGAAAATTTGTATTCCTCTTGCTATACGTAGATGACCTGCTATTAGTGAGCCAAAGCAAGGATGAGAAAAACAAAATAAAGACAGAGTAAGCAATGAGTTTGAAATGAAGCACCTCGGGGCAACAAAGAGGATATTAGGAATGGAGATAAAAAGAAACAGAGACCTAAGAACTCTCAGCATATCACAAGAAAAGTACATTGAACAGGTGTTAAAAAGATTCAATATGAGTGAAGCAAAGTCAGTCACAACACCTCTCACAAATTTGCCACAACTCACATTTGAACAAGCACCTAAAGACAAAGAGGAAATGGAAGAAATGATCAATGTTTCCTACTCCTCATCTGTAGGAAGCCTAATGTATCTAAGTGTGTGCACCAGACTAGACATTACTTAGGCAGTTTCAGTGGTAAGCAGATTTATGAATAATCCGGGAAAAATACATTGGGAGGCTGTTAAGAGGATAATGAAATACCTAAGAGGAACAAGCTCTCAAGGACTGCATCAGGATACATAGCTGTTATGAATGGAGGGGGGATCTCATGGCAGTAAAAACTACATAAAAGTGTGGCGCTATCGTCCACAGAAGCAGAGTATCATGCATTAACCGAAGCTGGAAAAGAAGATGTCTGGCTAAAGAGGTTCCTAAACGAACTAAAAATCACTGAACTAAAACATGCAGTTTACTGTGACAATTAGAGTGCAATAGAACTGAACAAGAACATCACATTTCATGCAAGGTCAAAGCACATAGATATAAGACTACATTGGATTCGAGAAGCTGTAAATACATGAGAGCTTCAGATAAGGAAAGTACATATCGAAGAAAATCTCACTGATTTTTTGACCAAGACCGTGACCATGAACAAGCATCAGCTCTGCTCCTCAAAGGCAGGGCTTCTACACCTTCAGCTGTAAAGAAGAAGAGGAATCGCACAAACAAGGGTTGAAAAAAGGAGGGATTTGTTAATATATATATTTCAGGCCTAGTCCATGTGATAGAGATGCAGGCTCAAGAGAATAATAAGGTTGGGTCTGGGCCCAAATACAGAAATGAAGGGAAAGCAGTTAACAAGGATAGAATCAGTTGTCGTGGAAATCATTTGATATAAAAAGAAGACAGATTGATACGTGTAGAAACTAATTTCTTGTTCCTCTGTTGAGAGTCCTTGTTCTTTGGTCAGTTTCACTTGGTTTGACATAGGTGTAGAAACTGGTTTGCACCCATCCATGATGAACCTTATTAGGATTCTGTCAATATATGTTGATTGTGATAGAGATAGGGTTTGATCCTCCCTATTTCTGATTATAGACATCCCAAGTATTCTGGTTGCATGCCCTAGATCCTTCATTTCGAATGATGTTGATAGATGTTTCTTCAGTTATCCTATTATTTGTTTGTTTGTACATGCAATCAAAAGGTCATCAACATATAATAAAAGGATAATGAAGTTACCTCCCTCCATTGATTTCAGATAGGCACAGTGGTCACTCTCGGTCTTGTAGAATTTTTCTTGTTGCATAAAACTATCGAACCTCTTGTTCCACATTTTAGGTGCTTGTTTTAATCTGTAGAGACTCCTTTCAAGCTTACACACCATTTCTTCCTTCCCTGGTACCTCAAAACCAGTAGGTTACTTCATATAGATGTCTTCATCTATGTTTCCATTTAAGAATGTTGTCTTTACATTCATTTGTTCTAGTTCTAGGTCAAAGTGTGCCACCAAAGCTAGAACAATTCTGATTGTTGTGAATTTAACCACCGGTGAGAAGATTTTATCAAAATCTACTCCCTTTTTTCTGCCAAAATCCCTTAACAACCAGTCTTGTCTTGTATCTCGTGGATCCATCTACCTATTGTTTAATTTTAAATACCTATTTATTCTCAAGAGTTCTTTGTCCTTGTGGGAGATGTACCAGTCTATATGTGTGATTTTTCTCCAAGGGGTCTAGTTCCTCCTCCATTACTCTCAACTATTTCTGTCTTTGTGTTGAGTCAAGTGCTTCTTTGAACGTTTCTTGCTCACCATCATATGTAAGAGGAACATAGTCATTAATGCTATATTTCTGTGATGGTTTCCTTAACCTCACAATCTTTTGTCCTTGTGGATCAATTTCTGGCTCTAACTTTGGTGCTTATGCAGGAACATGTGATGAGTCTTTACTAATAGTTGATCCTGCTCCATGCAAAACAGAAGGTTCAGTTAGTACATGGCTCTTTAATATGTTTAAGTGAGGAATCTCAGGTAACACTTCTTCTCCTCTGACTGTTATTTCCTTCAATTCTGAGTCTGAGTTATGCAATTTTATGTCGAGTATATTCTGATTCTCTAGGAATAGAGCATTTCTTGATCTGAAAATTTTATTTGTACATGGATTCCACAGCTTGTAACCAAACTTATCTCCCCCATAGCCTAGAAATATACATTCTTCAACATGGCCATCAAGTTTTGCCCTTTCTTCCTTAGGAATATGTGCTAGAACTCTACAGTCAAATACCATCAGATGCTTTAGATTCGGAGCTTTTCCTCTCCATTTTGTCTCTGGAGTTTCGAGATCCAAAGCCTTTGATGGTGACATATTTATCAAATAGCAGGCCACATTTAATGCTTCTGTCCAGAACTCCTTATCAAGCTTTGATGTTCTTAACAGACATCTAACCATGTTCAACAAGGTTCTATTAGCTCTTTCAGTTGTGTCATTATGCTAAGGTGTTCTCGGTACTGTTGTTTCATGTCTCAAACCAATGAATTTTGCGAACGATTGAAATTCATTAGAAACAAACTCTCTACCGTTGTCAGTCCTTAGTGTCTTGAGTTTCAGTCCCTTCTCTCTTTCAACTATTGCTAGTCACTCCTTGAAAATCTGGAAAGTTTCATCATTGGTTCTCATTGGAAATATCCACAGTTTCCTAGTAGCATCATCTATGAATGATAGAAAATATTTCTTCCTCCCCTAGATTCAATGTCCAGCGAGCAAACATCACTGTAAACCAATTCTAATGGTTCATTCTTCTGATTCAGAGTTGTTTTGAATGTTGCCTTTGTTTGCTTGCCGTAGATACAGTCTTCACACACTTTATCAGATTTTTCTTTGCTCAATTTTATCAAACCATCACTGCACAACTTCTGTAACCATGCTTCAGATATATGTCCTAACCTTTTATGTTACAGATTTACATCTTCGGTCTTTGCTACTGCATTTATATGTTCCTTACACAGTTTCAAGGAGGTCTTGTGGAGAGTATCAATTAAATTTCCCTTTGCTATTTTTTCTGCTCCTCTCACTAAATTCCATGATAGGTTTGCAAAGATGTTGGCATATCCTTCTTTATCTAGAGCGTTAGCAGATAAGAGATTTATCCTCAATCAGGTATGTATCTTACATTCTGTAGATTCAATTTGTTTCCAAGTGATGTCTCAACTTCCAGTTTGCCAATCATTTTTATTTTTGAGCAAGTCTGATTTCCCATCCTAACTTTTCTGAAATTTCCTGAAATAAAATCAGTTAGACATTCCATGTTTGGCGTGACATGATAAGATACTGCTGAATCAACTATCCATATCATGAGTAGATCTTTGTCACAATCTGATTCTGATGATTCTTGAGTAGAAAACAACATCAGAATTTCCTCTTCATCCTCCTTTGTAGTATTTAGCGAGTCTGGATCTTTCACCCTTAACTAATACCAACAATCTTGCTTCAAATGGCATTTTCTTCCACACCAATTACATGATCTAGTTTCCTTCTGAGGATTAGCTTGATCTTTAGGTTGTGGAGTTGCCTTAGGATTCTTCCATGGTTTCTTGGTTTGAGTCTTTTCAGAATTTACAGCAGCAATCGTTTCCTACCCATAGGAATAAGTCATCTCTTCTCTTCGCAGTCCTTCGTTTATCAAGCATTCCTTTACAATCTCGAGTTTGGGACCTCCCTTAGGTACAGAAGAATTTAGAGAAATTATGGTTGCTTCCCAGGAATCTAGGAGAGTACCAATCATCATGTGTGCTAGGATTTTATCTTCCATTGTACAATCTGCCTCTAAAAGTTTATTGATTATTTATTGGAAAGTTCCAAAATGATCAGTCATGGGACTTCCTTCTTTATACCTCAATCTCATAAGTCTTTTGAACAAGAAACATTGAGATTGAGTAGATTTTGGCTCAAAGATATTTTCCAGTTTTTCCCACATCTTCTTTGCATCGGTCTCTTTTGCAGCGTGATGATAATTTTAACTATCTATCCACTACCTCACAAAACCGAGGGTTTGAATGTGTTTCATTCCCCACTCTTCTTCTGTGTATTTTTCGAGTATTGTGTCTCCAAATTTTACAGGTTCATACAGAAACCTACAATAGAGAAAATCCAACATCCTGTTTTTCCATTTGTGATAGTTCTTCAAAGTAAGTTTTATCATTGAATATGGCTCCCCCAGCCATATTTCTTGCTTGCTGAGAGAAAATACTTGTTTCTTGAACTGGTTTGTTGATAATCTGTCTACCCTATGATTTGTCTGATTCTTCAGATTTGATTTCAGCAGGTTCCGGGACCTGCATGGGCCACCACTTTGATGGATTGAAAACCTCCAAAAATTCACGATAATTGTAGATCATTCTAAAGCATTCCTTTCTTAATTGTCGATTCTTCTTTTGTAGATTGTGCACATTAAGATTTACGTGGAACCGGAGAGCTCCCTGATCCTCGTGGTTTTCTCCGAGATCTCTGATTCTACGTAAATCTTTATGTGCACAATCTACGAAAAAAGAATCTACAATTAAGAAAGAAAGGTTTTGGAATAATCTACAATTACCGTGAATCTTTAGAGGTTTTCAATCCAACATGCTGTTCATTAAAACCCCAGCGAGCGAATCTTTAGCTTTAAAATAAACTCTCCTTGAGCTCTTTCTCCAGCTCTTTGTTCCTCTTTTTTAGCCCTGAAGCCATTTGAAAAGTGCAGTGCAAGAAATGTGAGATTTGCCCAGAACAACAAAAAGAGAAGAATCTTAGTTCATTCATTTCCCAGTCTTTCGTACTTGTCAAAATATCCATTTCATACTAACCTCTATGTTGGAGTTGCAGAGCAGGGAGTAGGTAGTTCGTCGAAGATGGAGACGTTAATCACCCTTCAACTTCAATGTTGTAGGCAATCAATGTATATTGTATTGTGTTATGACTTGTTTAATTTTGAATTCAATGAACAGAGCTCACGAATTGTAACAAAAAACAGTAAAGCTTCTACTGAAAGTTGACAGAGTTCTTAAGAACTCATACATGCTAAAAACGGAAACTTGGCTTCTTGAGCCAAAACACAGTTCTCGATTAATCAACTAAAACATGAAATATCAACGTAACATCAGGGATTTTGACAGATGATCTTCTGGAGCTGTGATCCTGCGCAGTCCAGTTCATCTCCCAGTTCTGTTTCATCAGTTTCATCACTCTATCCCTCTGAACTCTGAAGAAACGTGAGATTTGCTACTTCTTAGAACGTGGTTATATACGAGATTCTCCTGTGTTTTGCTAATATGTCCATTGAATCTTTTCTAGTTTACCTATATAACCATGTGTCAAGATAATTTTGTACCTAATTTACTTTTGCAGATTTAAACAATGTAAATATATAATATTTATATTAATAATTTATTTGATTATAAAAAAGTGCAACTTTTTTTCTAATTCTTTTTTTGTTAGTAACTTTAGAATATCAATATTCAATAATTAGATTTGAAATTAGGGTGTCATGTTGCTTAACTTTTGGAGACATAAGGAATACAATTAATAAATATTTATTATTATACTCTATAAAATAACAGTATAAATAACATTATAATTCTATCATAAAAAACAAACATGTATTTAAACTCCAATCTTATTAATTGGGGGAATGCCGAAAACAGTGAGAATAAACAGTTTCAATTATTATATTTAAATCTAATTAAACAAGCTATTATTATAAAGATTAACTTTTTACATATTTTAATCCTGACAAAAAGTAATTTTATGCCCCATGTATGGACATTTTGGCAAAGTAGGCAATTTTCAATGGGTATTTACGCAAAAAACCCTAAGATTCTCCCATCTTTTCTTTTTGTTTTTTCGAGGAAGTGATTATTATTACTTTTTGTTATTGGAATTCGTGTAAACTGATATATTTTAATAGAAAAAAAATCATTTTTAATCTTTACAATTTGATTTATAAATAGTTAAATATTTTAAAAATAATTATTTGAGTTTAAGGTAATTTTAAACTAAAATGATACTATATCAATTTGAAAGATTTTATTTTATTTTTTAAATTGAATATCTAAAATTGATTTGAAAAATCAAAATCAAAATTTTCCTATTTTTTATTTATATTTAATAAGATATTTTATATTAAAGGACCTATCAACATTCGAAAGGCAAATTATCCAATGGTTTATCAAAAGTGAGAAAAATAAAAAAATAATATTATATTATGCTCTTTGCCAAAGCCCAAAAGCAACAAAACGTCCTTAATAATGAATAGATTTTTAAGTACAATCACCATGTTATAATAATTTCGAATATTTATTTTGATGATATGAGAGTTTTAATTGATTATTAATATTTATGATTAATATTGAATATTTCCTTAAATCATATTTTTTCTTTTTATGATTAATATTAAACACATTTTAGGATCTTAAAAGTGTTTTGCAACTCTATTAAATTTGAAATTAGTAAAATTATACACTCTACTATGCCTAAATAATTTAATTATTATTTTTTATCAAAGTACCTTGAATTTGGCTGAAACGAATGGACTCGATTTTTATGAAATTAGTTGACAGGCTGCGAAGTTTATAAATAATCACATTTGTACTTTTGCAGCAATGCCGGCAAGCTTTGTTATACTACAATATTGTCATAATTTTATATATTTAACATAGTCCTATTTTTTAATTCAATAATATTTAATATTGACAACTTTTGTATTCACGGTTGTTTGAGTTTTTCAATAGATCTTGTTTTTCGATGTAAGAAACCCTAATTTTTTTTAAAATAAAAACCACAAAAAGATTTGCTATTTTATTTGAAAAATAATAAAATAATGTATAAAAAGATGAAGATGCTTAAGAATTTAATAAAGGAATCCAACACATTAATTAATAAAAAATGAAATTAATAATAGTAAATACAAATTTAAATCAAATACAAAAAGATTTATTTGTATTTATATGAGTTATGAATTAATGTATAATTTTACACGAATTAACGTAGATGGAGCATCCTTGACTAGAAAGATGATCTATGATTAGTGTAATGAATTTATTTGAGATTAGTGTTGCTATTTAATAAAGAATTTACTGTAATTTATTGAGATTAGTGTTGTGAACATGATAAATGTGCTAATTGCTTGTTTACAATTCTTTTGGAAAATCGAAGCTTTATTATGATTTTTGATGCTTTCCATATGAATACAAGCGAAGAATCAGTAAATGGCATAATAAATCTGGTCATTTGAGTTGATATTATGTGCAAGTTATGATTAAAATGATTTAGTTAGAGATTTACCTTTATTTTCCATAAATTTGTGTACTTGTGAATGTAGAAAACTTCTCCAAATTTCTTATACTATATATTGCCTTAAGTCAATGGCTAAGCTTAAATTGATACACATTAATATTTGTGATCCAATTTTGAATTTTCTTTGATTGATAGCATATATTATTTGATTTATTGATGAATTTCAACAAATTTTGTTAGATTTATTTATTGAATCAAAAGTCAATAGTTTTATATCTAGAACATGTTTATAGATGATCGTAGACCAAACACAATACGTTGCAACCACAATTCATCAACCCATCAGATCATACGAGTTGTTCCATTAGTTATTGATATTTCTTTACATGTTAGGTCAACCCAATACGATTAAATATTAATATAAGAGTGGTATTGGCCAATTTATAAAAAACATAGACTAAAAAAATTGAAAAAACTTATGAATAGATGTGTCAATCCAACGAGTTAGGGTTTTGTCAATTTATTTAAACTTGTGGCTCTTAATAGGCCAACTCATTGTACATGTTTTGTTTACCATACACAACTAGTTACATATTATGTAAAGGGTCGACTTGAATAACTAGTTGGGGCATCCCAACAAATTTGGCCAGCCCATGACCACTACAATCCGAGTAAGATTCAATTGAAATCCAATACCGAGCTCGAATACCATGTTAAATTCAAAATCAATGAATGGAGAGAATATGTGAATATATCTTCTTAAAAAGTGAATGGTGTTCATGAAACTTGTTTGATTGCCATATTTAGTTGAGTTTTTGTATAATATAAGATAAGAGTATATGTTTGGTTATGGTACGTGGTAGAAAATCTAACTATATAATAAAATTGAACAGTAAAACACATCATTTGTGTTTATTTCCAACCCAAGATTAGGTGGTTAGAAATTGCTCACATGATAAAAAATAATAGTATTCTTTAAAATTAATATAAAGTTCAAATGACCATCTCCATTTTGAGGATCAAGAATGTATCTTTGAAGCATTATTTTTATGATATGTTTTTGTATATAGCTCATAATTGTAAATAAGCAATTTGTATTCACACTTTGAATATGAAGTCTATAATAATAAAAAACTTATATAAACTTATTTTCCTCAATAATGTATGTATGATTCCAAAAATGTATTTGGAAATCTCAATATAAATTCCATTGAAACATGTATTCTACAACCGGATCGGTTTTGTTTGGTCAGGCCGATTTGGACTGGACCCAAGAGGAAAACCGGTCGGTGCATACATACTTTTTTATTTTTCAGTTTTTCCAAAATTTTGCCTAGGGTTCACGAGAGTTCACGAGAGAGAAGAGTCACGGGAGTAAATCTGAAGTCTGAAACCACAAACTGCTTTGCCGATTGGATTAGCTGCAGCAACGCCCGCCTACTCAGGTCTTGTATGGATATGCAGGAAGGGGAAGATACGGGTTATCTATCACCCTCTAAAAGTGAATTTTTTTTCTAAACTTCCAAAATTCTTAGGTTTGTTTTGTGATTTGTTTCCAATTTGTAGAAGATTTCAAGTTTATAGAAGGTTTCAAAGAGAAGTGTTGAATCGTTGATAGAGTATAATTTCAAGTAAGGGTCTACGCAAGTGATTTAGGACATCTCTCTACACCATTTCCACCGTATAAATTTCTCTACACATCATCATTATTTCAGATCTACGTCATATTATCTTTCCATTTCTAAAACATCTCATTCATCTATATCATTAATTATTTTTCTTTCATTCATATAATCTTATCTCTTCAAATTTTATTTTATTTTTCTATTTCATCAACTTTATATATTTATTATTTAATTTATCATTAGATATTATATTTTAATTTTTTTTAATTTTAACGATGTCAAAGTTTAAACATTATTTATTAATTTACACCGTTATATGTATTATATTTCAATATTTCGATTATATTTTTTTACTGTTTCATATTCATTTTTAATATATATATTTCGAAATCGTTGAATTTGATATAAAATTGAATTTGATATAAAATTATATATTTATATTATCAAAATAAAATAATATTTTTTTATAATATTTTATATTAATATATTTATTAATTTAAATTATTTAAATTTATGTTTTATAAATAAAATAAAAAATTAATTTAAAAAATTTTAAAAAAATAAAGGGAACAGTACGTTTGCGGACAAAGGACGGACAACCCCTGTCCGTGGAACGTATTGTTCCGCGATCACATGGGAGCCCAAGTAACCACGGGCGCCCATGTGGAGGACATTCAGCCAGACAAGGGCGTATAGAAATACGCTCTAAACCCTAAAACCCTTGTTCGAGGTTACATAAAATCTAAAAGTCACAAATGAAACAAACCGAGTTGAACCCAATTTGGACCGAACCCATCGGAAAATTGATTCATGTTTTCGATCCAATTTTAGAACATAGATTGAAACTAATACATATTTATCAAAGACATCTATTATTTTTTATTTATCAAATGCATCCTAATTTTTCCTTTTAATTTATTTTAAATAATTTTTCCTTTTAATATCAAATGATTAAGTGCTACATTTTTAAAAGGTGATAATTAAATCATTAATAGCTCAAAATGATAAGGAAAAAAGCTTTTGTTACCATCTACATATCATGTTTTCATACACTTAGATATATCAAATATAAAACAATATCAATATTTTTTTTCGAATGATCAATTTACGGATTTTTTTGGATGTGATTTTAAAAAAGCTAATTAAATATTATATTAAAAAATAAAATAAAATTTAGTAGAGGACTAAGAAACCATGCATGCAACACAAAAGAAATTGACCCTATATATCAAGGAACAAAAGAAGCAACACAAAAGTCTTGACGCTAACACTGGTGTAATTGTAATAGAATTAGTAGTTCCTAGTACACTTAGGAATTAGTCTTGAGAACATTCCATTGTTTGAGAATATGCTCAATTCCTTCTCTAATAGAAGCCTTCCTGTTCTCATTGTGATTCCACAATTCATACACTGAATTTCCATCGCCTAATATCCTCTCCTCCAATAACTTTATTGCATCATTCCCCCATTCGTACTTCATTTCCCTTAATTTCTCATCATCTTTGTTTATCACCACCTGTAAGTTTTTTTAAGCAGATATCATAAAGAGGAAATAATTCCATTGTTACCTTCCTAATTCCTCCCTCCATTATCACTTTAAAGGGATACCAGCTTGGATTTTGGAGGTACCATTCCCAAATAGCTTCATTTTTCGCAAACACTTTGCCCGTGGTTTTATTCTTGGCAGCTTCAATAACACGTATGTTTCCGTTGCCACGGCTATCACTCAAACCCTGTGAAAAAAATGACTTACACACATCAATCATATTATGGTTGAGCTTGCGAAAAAATGTGATGAAAAATTGATGTTTTGATCCAATGTAAGACGAACACGAATGAGTTTCTTGTAAGCATCCTGGAGCTCAATGTGCAGTTTTGTCGAATGGATTTCTAGTTCGTGATTCATGGAATCAAACATAGAAAGCTTATCATCCAAGTTGCTAAGTTTCACTTCAATTGACTTCATCTCCTCGCTATGGATACCAATGAAATGTTGCTGAACTTCAATCTCAGACCTTAAATGTTCCACCTCCAGTTGCAGAACTTCTTTTATGTCGAGTTCTACCTCAAGTTCTCTAATCCGTTTGTGAAGTTGCTTATTATGTTTCTGTAACTTGAGGAGCTCGAGTTCCTCTTCTGTTGGCTTCAACTTCTTCACATTACTTGCTTTCTTCTGTCCCATAACTGCTATTGCATTCTACATAAAGGAAATACATGAGGTTTTTGAATCAAATGGATAAATAATGAAATGAAATACCATTGTCTCTTCATTTTCAAGTTTCATCCTCTCGCTCTCATTAGAAAGTTCACATTGTTTGATTGCTCTTTCACGTAATTCCAGAAGTTGTGTCCTATCCTTCAACTGCGCATTACATCTCTCGTAATCCTCCAAAATTCTCAGGAGCAGGTCACATATAAGATCATTAATCTCCCTCATAACTACAAATGAAACTAAAATGCCAGTAAAATCACAAAGGCAGCCTGCAAATGGTGAAACTCAAACAGGTTAAGCATTTCTAAATAATGCTGAGTGTATACTTGGGCGTTAAATATCTTTTACACATTATGAAAATGCCCATATAAAACCAACTTGCAAGTACAACAAACCTGAGATTTGCCCAGAACAACAAAAAGAGAAGAATCTTAGTTCATTCATTGCCTAGTCTGTCGTAGTTGTTGAAATATCCATTTCATACTAACCTCTCAGGGAAATGAGCACCTTCTATCCCTCTGAAGTCTGATGAAACGTGAGATTTGCTAGTTGCTTAGAACGTCGTTATGCTTCTTTTCTTTTCGTTTTTTCTAGGAAGTGATCTCTTTCGTATTGGAATTCGTGTAAACTGATATATTTTAATAGAAGAAATTTAATTTTTAATCATTGCAAATTGATATATAAATAGCTAATAATTTAAACTTTAAGTTAGTTTTAGATTAAAAAGGACACTATATCAATTTTGAAAGATTTTTTTAAAATTAAATAATTAAAAAAGATTTTAGAGAAAATTTGATTTTTCCTATTTGTATTTCTATTTAATAAGACAAAGGATCTATCAACATTGGGAAAGGCAAATTATCTAATCGTTTATCAAAAGTGAGAAAAATAAAAAAATAATTCTAAATTATGCTCTTTGCCAAAAGCAAACAAAATGTCCTTAATAATGAATAAGGTTTTTAAATACAAACACCATGTTATAATAATTTTGAATATTTATTTTGATGATATATAAAGTTGAATTGATTATTAATATTTAATACTTTTCCTTATATCATATTTTTCTTTTTATGATTATTAAACACTTCTTAGGATCTTAAAAGTGTTTTGCAACTCTATTAAAATTGAATTAGTAAAATTATACACTCTACTTTGCCTAACTAATTTTTTTTATCAAAGTAGCTTGAATTTGGCTAAAACGAATGGACTTGATTTTTTTGAAATTAGTTGACAAGCTGCGATGTTTATAAATAATCACATTTGTACTCTTGCGCAAGTTTTGTTATACTACAATATTGTCATAATTTTTTTATATTTAAAATAGTCCTATTTTTTAATTCAATAATATTTTAATATTGACAAATTTTGTATCACTACCAAGTAGTGATTCGCGGTTAGTTTGAGTTCATCAATTGATCTCGTTTTTGATTTAAAAAACCCTAATTTTTTAAAAAATAAAAACCACAAAAAGATTTGTTATTTAATTTGAAAAATAATAAAATAATATATAAGAAGATGAAGAGGCTTAAGAATTTAATAAAGGAATCCAACAAATTAATTAATAATAGTAAATACAAATTTAAATTAAATACAAAAAGATTTATTTGTATTTATATGCTATGCGGCACCGACTAGGTACGACTCAACTCAACTCGGCAAGAATATAAGAGCCAGATTTTCGACTCGACTCTAATTATTAAATAAAAGCAAATTAAAAAAAATAATTGTTAGAATTTGTCGAAAGTTGTATAAACTCCAAGTTTAAAACTACGAATATTTAACAATTTATTATATAAGAAGATTTAACTTATAAAAAATGAATCTCGTTCGTCGATTCTACCCTCGCCCCAAAAACAAACACTTTTCGATCCATCATCGATTGCACGAAGAATTCACAAGTAGATCGACAACATAATAAAAGTTGTGAAACACATAAGATAAGTTTCCGATGATGAAAAAAAAAAAATTAAAGAAGAAATCAAAACGACGTCGTTTTTTGTCAAGTGTCAAGAGTCGGAACGAGTTGGATAGTACGACTCGATCCAACACAGGAGAATGTGAAAAATTGAAGAGTTGGTCCCGCCGAGTTTATATGGTTATAAATAAAATTCAAATAAAAGAAGTGGTATATTTATATATATAACAAATGTCCTTATATTAAGTTTTAAATTCTTATTTATCCTAATAAATTTTATTTTCATTTCTCGATTAATTGTTGTATTATTTTATAAATTCTTTAAAAGTCTCTTCATCTTCCATATACATTAGTTTGTTATTTATTAAATGAAATATAATAACAAATATTTTTTTTTTAAAAAAATGAGTACTTTCTAGTAATATTGAAAAATACCTAGTGTTAATTAAAAAACATTGAGATCTTTTCAATGAAAATAGAAAATGACATTGATTGATAAATATTAAAAATTTTCAATGATATTTTTTCAAAAAATTATATTATATTGGAAAAATTTAATGTTACAAGTCCGTAAATGGAGCATGCTTGAGTGGAAAGATCATATGTGATTAAATTACCCCGGGAAATCAGGCTCTGAAGAGTACCTTGAATAATATGGAAAGATCATATGTGATTTTTGTAGCAGGCGGGCTAAGATAGTACTTATCAAAGTAAGCCGAGGGTTAAACGTAATTAAGCCGGAAAGGAGGGGCTAAATGCAATTAAGGTAATTAAAATGCCTAAGTAGGAATAGGCTAGGGAAGAGCATTGACATTTCAATACGAAAAAGCTAACCGTCTAAGCAAAAAATTCGTGACGGAATGTATATAGTTTGTTGCGAATGTCTGCCATGACTTCGTACATATCATGATAGCCTATAGTTTCTTAAGACATACATGCATGTCCCATTGATTCTGTCATATTTAGCTCTTATCTACAAGGATCGATCCCTTTATAGGGGATTAGACCCGTTCTATTACTTGGAAGATTTTTGTTGTAGTATTATGAGTCTAGCCACATTGGTTATCTTGGATAACATAGTGTACCCGATTCGAATGTCCTTCAATATCTATTCATCTATCCCCAAATTATTCCCCCAGAGAAGCAACAAAAGAAAACCAACACATCATGACAAAGGATGATGTGCCTGTTTTGATCCGAACACATTATCCGAACAGCCCCTCGTTTTGATCCAAAGTGCCTGTTGTTGATTCCAGCCCAGAAGAGCAGATGTAGAAAGTAGAAAAATGGCTAAGGTGAAAGTTTGTTTAGTCCCACGTTTAGCTGAGACTTTGAAATCAAACGCACAGAATCATGATATTAAAGATGGAGATCTAGTGAAAAGCATAGAGGAGATTCGTTCGTGTACTTACGGTTTTAATCCCTTGTTTCGTTATTGGATTCCTAAAGGAAAGAATCACTTACGTCCCATTACGCAGCCCCACTCTTCTGATGTCCTAATATTGAAGAGTCTTTGTGCTTTGTTTAATGAATTGGACGATCAATTCCACATTTTATCACATGGCTTTAGACCTGAATAATAATGAATCAATTTGCGCAATTTCAATGGATAAAAAGAAACATAAAAGTAGGTATGTCAAATGCCAAATCTAACCTTCCTACCCACATGAATCATCTTATTAGTTATTATATAGTAGATAATAAAATATTAAATAATTCAATTAAATAAAACAAACAAATCCTAAGACCCGTTAATTCTTATATGGATCAAGTTCGGTTCTTGCCTCTAGGTTGCGTTTGTAGAAAATATTTTAAAATCTATGTTGCACGATTCGTGGGATGCGTGTCTTTTCAACATACCCCCAAAACACCGAGGGTAAAATGCGCAAATCTTTATTGGATGCGTCATTATGAAATTTCATTCTTTAAACTCAAAACTTGAATATCACTCGTATTCGTTCACTTGTTTAAGTGGTGGTATTAAACTGATATATATAATTAAATATTAAATATAATTTTTTTTTTATTAATAAAAAATAATTGAATTTAATAAGAATGTTATTTCAAATCTCTATATATTAAAGATATTTATCTTTAACAATTAAAATTAGAAAAATAAATTGAATAATATTAATTAAAATATTATTATTGTAAATTTGATTATTTATTAATTTAAATGTTTTAATTAATATTAAAAAACATCTTATGTTTTTGGGCTTCACCTCTAATATTCGGCTGCACTGAATGATGGACCTTAGGTTCAAAGCCCAAATAAAGTCAAATGTCAACGTCGTAAATGCAGTCTTGTTTAACAAGACAAGCCCAGCAGCCCCTAGTTTGCTCGTATCGTGGGCGACCTTGCGCCATCTGTTTCCCCCAATTTCGATATTTCATACCAAATCCATTCGGGGAAGCCAAGTTTGAAGCCCTAATTACGCGCAATTACTCGGTAATCGATTTAGGTTTTTTTTCTTACATATTGGATAATTTTGATGTTGCTTATTTCGAGTTGGATACCGTTGGAATTTTGGATATGATATACTCTAGGATTGCGAGTTCATTTTCTCGCTCGAGAAGATCGAGGGTAAGGCTTTCTTTGTCCGTGTTGCACATAGCTGCTACATTTCTTATTGATCATGTTTGATTTTGCTTCGAGGTTTCGCAGAGTGTGATTAACGGGGCTAGTAAAGGGTGGTCCTCAGTTTGCAAGGGGGAGAATTTTAGCCCTTCTGGTGTGAATAGTTTGATCCGTGGTAGTCGTTTTTACGGAACACCAGGTTATTTGAGGAGCTATTTATCGACATATGGGGTTGCTAAATCATCCTCAACTGGGGCTTTTGTATCAGAAATTCGCCGCTTTGCTCCAAATTTCAGAACCAGAAGATTTTTTTCTGCCGAAGCACCAAAGAAAAAGAGTAAGAATTTATGTTCCCATCAAAATCGCTCATTTCTGGTGGACTTAATTATTTTTTTAATTTATGTTGCCATCAAAATCGCTCATTTCTGGTGTACTGGGATAATATTTTTTTCGTGCAGGTTTCCCGATTGAGTTATATGCAGTTAATTAATCATTCTTTTGGTTTTCTGCAGACTATGAAAACTTTTACCCTAAATCCCGGAAAGAAACTCCAAAACACAAGGAGCAGAAATCTGGGTCCGGAGGTATGTAGAATACTTTGCCTAAATATTAGGGATTACACATAAATGGTAGAAAACATTTTCATAGAAAATGAACTAAATCTATTGACGACGTCAGTCACAGGAGTTTCCAGTATTCAAGTATTAAAAGAAGCAGTTAACTTTTTTCACTTCAATAAGATTTAGGTTGATTATTCTCAAGTTGTCTTCACTTACAGTTTCATTTTTTTAATGTTTTGTGGCCTTAGTGATCATGCAGATTTTATTCGTAGTAGTTGTTTTAAATTTTTTATTTGGTTTTTCACATCTCAGAGGAAATAAATAAGGACGGTCGTTCATTCTTTCAAGATGCTGCTAAGACCACAGAATCTCTATTTATCCCACTCCTCGGCCTTGGGATCCTTATTTTTGCATTTTCACCTGGGCCACATGAAGAAAGACAGGTGGGGATTGATATGTTTTTTTATATTGACTAAAGATTTTCTGAGATTCTATGCTGTGGCTTATCATCTCCAGTCTAGTCCTTTTCATGTTTCTCCATTATTTTGATAACTCTCTTGCAGATTAGTTTCCAAGATTTCAAAAACAGGCTTCTTGAACCAGGGCTAGTTGAGCGCATAATTGTTTACAATAAATCTGTTGCTAAGGTGTATGTGAAACATTCATCACAACATGAAGAAAGCACTGATTCTTCAAAAGTTTCTGAACCTGAGGCAACTGTTCCTGGAAGTGGAAATATTCCGAGGGCATCAAAATCGCATTATAAATATTTCTTTAACATTGGAAGTGTTGAGTCATTTGAAAACAAGTTGGAGGAGGCTCAAAAGGCAATGGGGGTAGATCCACATGATTACGTGCCTGTTACATATGCATCCGAGGTAGCTTGGTCCCAAGAATTGATGAGATTTGCTCCTACTCTTTTGTTATTGGGATTTCTTGTCTTCATGGGTCGGAAAATGCAAAGTGGATTAGGTGTTGGCGGACCTGGTGGAAAAGGTGCACGTGGAATTTTTAACATTGGAAAAGCTCAAATTACGAAGTATGATAAGAATGCAAAAGATAAGGTAATTTAGAAATTGTCTAGAATATATTTCTCAAGTTTTCTTACAATAAATTAGACAATGGGTTTTTTTTCTATAAGCTCTCTCAGTTTCCTTGTTTTCTTCAGGTTTATTTCAAGGACGTTGCCGGTTGTGATGAAGCAAAAGAGGAAATTATGGAGTTTGTCCACTTTCTAAAAAATCCTAAAAAGTATGAGGAGTTGGGGGCTAAAATCCCTAAGGGAGCTTTATTGGTTGGGCCTCCTGGGACTGGTAAAACACTCTTGGCAAAAGCAACCGCTGGTGAATCTGGTGTACCTTTTCTGTCCATATCTGGTTCTGATTTTATGGAAATGTTTGTTGGTGTTGGGCCTTCAAGGGTTAGGAACATGTTCCAAGAAGCAAGGCAATGTGCACCTAGCATCATTTTCATTGATGAGATTGATGCTATTGGTCGAGCAAGGGGACGTGGAGGTTTTTCTGGTTCAAACGATGAGCGGGAGAGCACTCTTAACCAGTTACTTGTAGAGATGGATGGATTTGGAACTACTTCTGGAGTGGTTGTTCTTGCAGGAACTAATAGACCTGATATTTTGGACAAAGCCTTGTTGAGGCCTGGTCGATTTGACAGACAAATTACCATTGACAAACCTGATATTAAAGGACGTGAGCAAATATTTAAGATTTACTTGAAGAAAATCAGACTTGACCAAAAGCCAGAGTTTTACTCACAGAGATTGGCAGCCCTTACTCCTGGATTTTCTGGTGCAGACATTGCAAATGTTTGCAATGAAGCTGCTCTAGTTGCAGCCAGGAATGAGGTGGCAGAGGTTAAAATGGAACATTTCAATGCTGCCATAGACAGAATAATTGGTGGTTTGGAGAAGAAAAATAAGGTAAAAACACTTTTTAACTTGTACTTGATGATATATATATTGTCTTGAAAATATCCTTCATGACAAACTCGGTCACAATCGATGCTTCCCTTTTAGTAATGATATGAAAATATTTGTATTGTTTGACGGCTTTTTTTCACCAAAATTGCTGTACAGGTTATAAGCAAACTTGAACGAAAGACAGTTGCTTACCATGAATCAGGGCATGCAGTAGTTGGGTGGTTTTTGGAACATGCAGAGCCTTTGTTAAAAGTTACTATTGTCCCACGTGGCACTGCTGCACTTGGTTTTGCTCAGTACGTTCCTAACGAGAACCTTCTAATGACAAAAGAACAGCTCTTTGATATGACTTGCATGACTCTCGGTGGCCGTGCAGCTGAACAGGTACTCAAATCATGTTATTAACATTTTCTCATTACTTTACGTTGAGCTTGAGCATATTCTTCTTACTCAGGTAGTGTTGGGAAAAATATCAACTGGAGCTCAGAATGATTTAGAAAAGGTGACAAAAATGACATATGCACAAGTTGCAGTGTACGGTTTTAGTGAGAAAGTGGGTCTTTTGTCTTTCCCTCAAAGAGATGATGGGTTTGAGATGAACAAGCCATATAGCAACAAAACAGCTGCAATTATTGATAATGAGGTTCGAGAATGGGTTACAAAAGCATACGAGCGAACCTTGGAAATTATAAAGGAACGCAAAGAGCAAGTAACCAAGATTGCTGAGTTGTTGCTTGAGAAGGAAACACTTCATCAAGAAGATTTGACTCAAGTTCTCGGTGACCGTCCTTTTAAACCCACCGAGATGACTAATTACGATAAATTTATAAATGGATTTCAAGAGGAGAATGAAAAGAACGATGGAGCAGATGTTGTTCCTGCATAGGATCATCCATTAACGTTTTCATCTGCTCAAGTGAGAGGCCAACTGACCCTGACTCCTAGAGGCTGTTGCTGTTGCAGCCTTTTCTCGTGATGGAATAATTATTTGATTTTGTGATGTGTCATTTACGGGGTGGAGTTTGTATTTGGAATTGGGAATCAGGAAATTAATGGGGACATCCTCGCTGCATAAACTTTCTTGCTTTCTATGTACAGCATGTTTTAGTTAGCATAAAATGGATTTTTATGATTTTTTTGTCGATTAAGACACTAAAAGTTTTACGTAGAGCTCGAGTAATCCAAGGATCAACATCGCGAATCTGCTATTATCAAAATAACCATTAGTTTATGGGCACAAGAACTATTAGTTCTTATTCAACTTAAACAAAGCAACAAAACATGGAAGATTATCTATGCAAAAATATTTGCAACCTTTTCGGTTTTCTCTCATACTCTCATTGTGCTATTTGGTGTCTCCTATATGGTGCCGTATATGACCGAATCCGCTTGGTACACAAACACTCCGATCCCACTTATCCTATATCGGTATCATGTTTGGCTTACAATAGTATAGCTATTACCAAAGTCCTCATCTGCTCCAAGGCTAGAACATGTGACAAACGACATCTACATCAATACCCGCTTTATCGATCATGACAGCATGCCCATTTTTGCCGATCACCATTCCAATCTGCGGACGTTGACCATCCCTGATTTCAGTCATGTCTATCACATTTGTCGAACTAGCAATCAACCCTAACGATAGATAATCTATCAACAAACTTTTCCCAATTCTTTAGATTGATTTCACTCGTTTTTATATATAGAGGAAAACACATTCATGTAGGAGCCTAGATTGATATCACAAGAGTCACCTAACCAATTTATATGTTATGCAATAATATGTTTTTTGTTAATAAATTGAAAATTGGGTTTTGATGAAGATTGGAAGAAGCACGAGATGAAACAAGAAGATGCATCACTATATAAAATAAGCAACAGTTGAGAATAACTATGGATTCATTAAAACTTACCCTTGATAATATCATCTTCCTTAAAAGTCACTTAAATAGTAGAAAAAAACTAGAAAAAAACAGGTAACAACAACAGTCAACGAGCATTATCATTTGAGATTGAGGATATTAGTGCAAGTAGCCAGCTTGATACTGGTAAGCATTACCAAAGAAATTGGGATGACTAGTAGAGAAGGTATAAGCAGGCGTACCCATATATGCGTATGGTGTCATCTCGTAGCCATAATGTGAAGGATACCTTTCCCCACTAATATGGTAATTCTTTTCAGCAGGGGCAATAAAAGAAGCTCTTGGTTGTTGATGAGGAATTGTTGTCGCACGTGGTCTTTTAGATTGAGGCTTTGCTACTTCATTGGCGCGCTTCTTTTCTGATTTGGCTTTCTCAATTTCTACAATCTGCTTCTGGAGTGACTCAATTGGGAGTTTCTCCTCGAGCTTGTGGTCTTCGATGCACTTGATCACAGCTTTTAGTGCGATCAGCTCTTTCTCGTTGACATCGCTCTGCAACCGAATAAACTGTCACTTTATTATAACATGAAATGAAGTAAAAGGAATAAGAAATGCACCTGAGAAGAAGTAGAAGGTGAAGTGTTTCCAGATTTTGGGGCAGGAGTTTTCTTGGACTCAGACAAATATGATTTCAGTAATGGAATCGGTGAAAACCGATCGGTAAGCTCAAATGTGAAAGCCAAGTTTACAGCATCGATCTGTCTACCATTCTTTATCAGCGTATCTATCATTCCTAACAATTCATGGAACAAATAACAAACAAACAGAAATCCAACATTAATTGCGAATAAAAAGTTGGTGTTTTTTTAGATGGAAAAAGATAAACCAACCTGGTAATTTTTCAGTCAAACCAAGATTGTGGCATAGCTCGGCTGTTTGGCGACGACGAGAAACCATAGGTATTAACTTGAATAAGCTTTTCTGATCAAATTCTGAGTTGATGCCAAATGTAGACAACAGTAAAAGGAAAGCATGGGCTTCCAAAGAAATCCCATTGCTGGCTTCGGCATCAAGGTTTACTAGTTTTGGTTTCCAATTCTCGGCAATAGCTTTGGCCCCTTTTTTCGCATTTTCTGAGATTTCGGAGTAAGAATAATTGACATGCTGATCTATGAGTAATTTTCCAAGGGACTCCATCAACATGATGCAGGTTCTTCTAAGGCCCAAAAGATTTGAATCTTTTTTAGCATCAAAATTTGGAACCTCTGGGCCATAAAAGCCTTTCAGTGTCTCGAGAACCAATGTACCAGGATCAGCAGAAGCACTAAGTGCAATTGGAACTTCATCCCTCAAAGTGGTGAGATCCTTACGGTTGTCAGATATAAATTTTTGCAGCCCTTCCGAATTCATCTCTCGGCATAACTTCACTAACTCTGGGTAGGACTTAACCTGCACATCGAAATGTTTAGCACGCTTTTTCAAGAAATCAAAGTTACCGTCAGCAACCACAGAACCAGGCTCTGGGGCTTCCACTTTGCTCTCAGAGTCTCTGTCAACTGAATCCCCGGGGAATGGCCTTTTCTTCTGAATACAAGTTAAAATAGCTGAGACTGCAGCATCTCTCTTCACCTGGAGCCTCTCAAGCGAAGCCTGTTCCTTTGCCAATACAGCAGCTTTACGTTTCTCAAGTATGATTTTTGATTCAGCAATTTTAGCATCAAAATCTTTTTCCTGCTCTTCTAGCTCTGTGAAACGTCTCTTCACTGATTTCTGAAGTCCATATAAATGCTCCTCAAGCTGCTTCCATTTAAAATTTAGAGTAACAGCTCGATGACTTTCAAGTTCTGCAAATGCCTTCTGAAGCTGTTGTATCTTGGAGGCTGTGGACTCCATCAAAGTAGCAGCACATAAGTTGCTTTCCATGACGGAAAATCTGTATGTTGTGGAAGCAAATTAGCAGATCATCTCTTGTTTATGAAAGTAGATCACATGATACAAAAGTTTAAATTACACATTTATTTCATAAAAAATGCCATTTTATGAAACAAACCCTATAAAAGATCACCTTCTATAGCTTACTGAATTCCACTGTGTATTGTAGTCAGAAGCGAGATCAAGGGACTAATTTCAAGAAAATTGAAAGAAAAAGGAAGTCTTGAAGATAAAGGCGATGTAGCATAAAGGTAATTCACTTAGATCAGCAAATTCTAAATGCGTACAATGCTTCACAACACACAAAAGAAAAAAGAAAAAACCAAAACCAGCTCAAGAAGCCTGAACTTAGCTACAATTAGCATTCCTCTAGCTGAACTTCCCGAATATGAACTAATCACACGGTAACACGTCAACATCAAGAAAGTCGCAAAGAAGAACTTGATCTGGACGTATAACCGGAAAAAAACAAAATTAGAAACCTTACAGTTCCAGCGGCGGCGGAAGACTACCGAATTGGCACAAACTGCTTCAAAGAAGCAGAAATTCACGCCATTTTTCTCGGGCAGCGAACGAGGGTTTTTTGTGTGGATAACGATTCCCCAGACAGTGAACTGTACCCCATTGCGGGGTTGTATTATACGGCTGCCGCACTCGCACGCCGATATCACGTGCACTTTTAGCTTTTTCTTCCACCACTCCACCATTCACTATTTCCAGTGAGATTTCACATTCACATTCACATTCACATTCACATTCACATTCACATTCACATTCACATTCACATTCACATTCACATTCACATTCACATTCACATTCACATTCACATTCACATTCACATTCACATTGTTTTTAACTTAAACAAAAATCCCAAACATATTTTGACATATTTTGAACCTATACGGCATTGACTCGATACGACACGAATCTATTCGATTCAACTCGGCAAGAATGATATTAAATAGAAGCAAAATATAAAAATAATCGTTAGAATTTGTTGAAAGTTGTATAAATATAAAAGCAATCACTTTCCGGTAGATCATTGCTTGCATTAATAATTCACAAGTAGATCAATTACATAGTAAATTCAATAAAACATATAAGTTACGTATCCGATAAAAAAAATCGAATTAATGAAGAAATTAAAACAATGTATTTTTGTGGCAAGTCTGACTCGTTACGATACAGGTGAATGTGAAAAAATTGAAGAGTTAGAGAATTCAACTCGTTCCGATACGGAAGAATGTGAAAAATTGAAAAGTCCGAGCAAATCGAAGAACTTCGATTCTGGATGAATGTAAAAAATTGAAGAAAAGATAGTTTTGCACATGTGAATGTCTGTTTTCATTAAAAATAACAATAATTTAACTTGAAATAACCAGAAATAAATAAGATTTATTTGAGATAAGTAATACAGTATGCCTAAAATGTTGTTGTGACTGATTGATTATATACATAAATTAGGCGATGAAGCGTGCAACTGGCCTGTGCTTGTATATATTTTTCTCTAGCGCAACAGCAACAAAGGAATATCAAAATGAATCAAGAAGGAGTATGAAGCCTTCGCCCACGAAATCCAAATGAAACTGCGTGCGGGTTAACAGGCACAGGGAATTTATTACCATCATCACGTACTTCCATGCAGACTCTGTCTAGAATTGCTAAGAAGTCTCTCACAACCATGAAAATTCTAAAAGGATGAGCCTCTTCCCTGGCTGAGTTCCCATGGAAATATTCTGTAATTTCCTTAACAAGAGATAAAGCAACGCTTTCTTCAGCTTGTATCCTTATCATATCTTCTTCACCTTTCTTCATGAACTTGTTCATTTCCTCACAGAATTCATTTCCATCTATACAAATTTCTCTCACAACTTCTTCTATACTTCTAAGTCCTTTAGCCAGCTTTAAAATATCACTAAACAACACTTCTGAATCCATATTCGCAGCTTTCTTCACATTTGATAGCTCCAAACTCAGACCCGAAACAACTTCAACACCCGTTTTTTTGCACTTGGCATCATCATCAACATTAGGATTCTCACGAGCTACTTCAGTTCTGATAATCTCCTGAACAACAAAATGTAGAAGCGTTGTCTTGCCATCAGCTCCCTTGACATCGACTAGCTTGAGAAGAGTATCAAGTTTGAAAGCTTGCGCATCACCCCGGTTTGTTCCAACATTCATGCGGTTTCCCGTCTTCAAAACCGCTTCAAGAGTTTTAAGGAACATTCTACTACTTCTCAACTCTTCACAAGCAGCCTGTTACATAAAATCCCCCCATGTCAAGAATCACCAAACAAAGCTGCAACAACCTCAGTTTTTTAGATTAAATTCTATGTAAACCAAGTGTAACTGTACACATTAGAAGCATTTTGAAGATACAAATTTCCTTTACTAGATAATAAGCTTATGTTCAAGTATCACATCTCTAGTGAGATGAAGTTTTCAGTCTAAAATTGAGTGCAAAACCTTCAGAGTTGTACATTATAACACTAGGGAAATTTACTTTAGCCAATCAATTTCACATGGATTCTCAAGTAAAGTAAATACTATGGAAAAGACAAAAAATGTACCTCAAGTATTGAGCATGACTTTCTGAGGTACTCAACTTCAGATTCAAAGTTGGAAACATAAATCATTGCTTCAACTCTTTTGAAAGCATAAGGTATATCAATGATTGCCTTCAAAAATCTTTCTGCAGCCCCAAGTTTGCTAGGAGAAGAAGCGTCATCATATTCTTTAAGTTTTCGTTCCTCTTCTTTAGTTGGTGCCATTTTCAATAAACCCTCCAGAAGTTCAGTTCCTAGAGTTCCCACATTGCCTGATTTCAAGTTCCAAGTGAATTAAAGGCTATAGATAATAGAGTTATAAAGTGGGATACAGTCAAAACCTATCTATTTACAGTCCTTAAGCTGCAGAAAGGAAGAAATACCTTTAAGAAGGCCTTCACAAACTTCTTCTACTGTCACATTGAGTGCTCTCAATAGAATTTCAATGTTCTGCGCCTTCTTGGGATCAAGAACACTGTTACCATTGTCTATGCCGGGGGAGGGAATAACCTGCCATCTTGTCGGCTTCTTTGGAGTCACGTTTGTAGCATTTGCAACGAAAAGGGTCTCTATCATTTCTTCATTCAATCTGCAGATAATTCAGCAAAATAGATTTGAATATGTGCAAACTAAGCTATTAAAGTATCAAGAAAAGCTTTATAATTTGTAATCATACTTAAATGAGTTGCACTTGAGTTGATCCCAGACCATTTTTCTATCAGAGCTAGCACGAACTTTATCCCAGTGAAGCGGCTTCAGCTTTGGTTTTGAAGAAAATTCGTCATCTGGATCTGGAGCTTCAGTTGGAACTGGGAGCTCCATTTTGCTAACTGATGATGCCTCATTGAAATTGTTCTTATGAGATCCAGATCCATTAGAAGAAAACTCCAACAACACGGGTATTTCAACAGAATTATGGTTGAGAAAAGGTATTTTTGCTGGCTTAAATTCAGTTACTTTGAGGGGTGGAGGGGGTGGAGGTGGCGGCAAAACAGAAAATGCAGGGGGAGAACGACGAGGTTGTGAAACCGGTGACGAAGAAACCGAGGGATTTGAATGAGGCGGAGAAGGCAGAGTTGGATTACAGGGGTAGTTCTTTCTAATCGGACGTTCCAGGTTATTATCTGAACTCGTTGAAATCCTAGGCGATGATTCTTCGCTTTGCCTGGAGTAACCACCGGGGGAAGATGAACTAGGCGGCGAAGGGGAAGCAGATTCTCTAGAAACCAAATCTCGGGCTCGGGATATTTGAAGGTGCAACGGCGCAATATTCTGAATTTCAATCAACTCCGGCGACTTGGGAATCGAATTTCCGGGACTAGGATTCCGTTCTGGGGACAGGCTCAACGAACCTGATCTTTCCGGCGACCCTGATCCCGACCCAGAAGCTGTAGTTGAAGAATAAACGGAGGACGAAGTCGAACTATGCGCGTTGAAGTTATCCACTCGAACAGCAGTGAAAGCACTCCTAGAGGTTGATCCAATTCCGTTCTTAGTCTCGACGCCGTTCACGGAGCCTCTTGGAGAATAAAATTCCTCGTCTTCATCATCTTTACTCGTCGCAACATCTACATTGTTCCGGTAATTTCTACGGGAACTTTGGCGCGTGTTCAACGGCGGCAAGGGTTGAAGCTCCGGCGAATCCATTCTTCGGGAATGAGAATCTTCATTCAGTGCACCATTACCTCCAGTAAACGGAAAACCACCGGCTCCTCCGTGTGAGTTTACCAAAGTCCCCAAGTACAAGAACTCTGAGCTAGTCTGTGAAGGCCTTTGAAGCTTAGGAACGGGTAACCTATTCGGAGGTCGGTGCGGCTCATTCCCATCAGATCTTTGGGTCTTCACCTGTTCAACCGACGTCGATCTATCGCTTCCACTCCTCCTGCGCAGCTGTAGGAAGACAGCCACCGAAACGACGACTACAGCAGCGACAACAGTTGCAATAGCCGCCGCAATGAGCTTAGAGGAAGGAGATTTTGGCGATAACTGCGGGACCGTAACCGACGATATGTTAGCTGGGAAGGAGGCGAAGGTCGCCGGCAATGGCGTCGGTGGAGCGGAGGGATACGATGGGAAAAATGGGATATTGTCAGGTTGAGAATCAGACGAAGGAAATGTGTATAGAGGAGACGGCGATGAATCCCCGGAGAAAAAAGGCTGGTGGAGAATCCGACGGTATGCGTCGGCTGAGTGAGGGAGGAAGAAGCATGACAAGAAAAGAAAAAGGGCGGCGAAGTTTGGCATTGTGGTGGAGTTCTTCCGTTACTGCGTAAAGTGTAAATGCTGTAAAAGCAAATGCGTTAGGATTACAATTCCTCTGTAAAGATAGAGAAGTAGAACTGATTCGTGACTCTTCACCAAGACCAACCTCACATTTCATGCTTAATTTTAATTATTACAAGTATTTTTAAATAAACAAATGATCAATTAAGCATTTTTAGATGGTTATTTTTATGGGTAAAATTTCACCGTAATGTATTGTGTATATTTTTTATAATTAATAAAATTTGGAACCTAAAAATTGTTAACACTAAACACATTCAAGTTGCAAATTCAACATACAAGTTGGACATCATTATTCCACACAATTAAATAAAATTTATAGGATAAATTAATACATAAATATGTAGTAATTGAATTGGTATCCAGCTAAGATACTGCTTGTGGGGCAGGGGTTGAGTTACTCAACTTGAGTATCACCTTTTCATACAATAATTGTACATACATAATTAAATAATTATTTAACAACTCATAAAAATAAATGAAATACAAAGTTTTAAATATTTAATTGTCGGAAGAGTGGTTTCTGCCGTACAATAATTAGCGCTACAGTACAACCGGGTGAACCGGTTATATGAACATATTATTAGTTTTGATCTATATTTTTAAACCATGGGTGAACTATCCGATTGAATTGGTTCAACTGAACCATATATTTCATTCGAATTATTCTAATTTTACATTTTTTTTATTTTTGAAATGATGATAATTAAATATTATTTTATTATATTTTTTCAATATCTATTTCTTACCAAAATCTTACAAATTTGTTTCATTTTTTATATATTGATAAAATTATATCTTATATTTACTGTATGGAATAACATAATAATTTATTAGTCTTATGAAAATTATAATATAATTAAATATTTTGAAAATTTTTATGATTTGAACCGGTTTTTAGTGAATCAGATATTTTACGACTTAATAAAAATTCCCAATTTAAAAAGATAGGTTTGGAATATAAACATAAACAAGTCACTAAAGCAGCTTTTTTAGATGTAATGGGAACACGATGCAAAAACAGCACAGCGCCATTTGCGGTGTAAAGAAAGAACAACTGGCAAACACGTCTTCTCAAAATAAACATACAGTTTTCATGTTACATGAAGTCTTTATTTCATCCCAACTCAAAAATAGCATCATAAGCCATACCAATATGAAGAGAAAATCCAAACAAAGCAAAAACTTGAACAAGTCAATAACACCCATATTATTCATTTCACTTATCAATCCTTTTCATATCTCAAAAACCACCCTATAAATTTTCCACAATGAGATAATAATCTTTCTTAATGACACTATGATTATGATTATGATTATGATTATAAATGCAAGCTTGGTATTAAATCAAACATATCCTCCAAAATCAGCATAATACAATATGAATAAATATGATACCTCTCAATTCTTCTTAACCAGTTGTGGAGTTTTCGGCTGTACTTAATGATGAATATAAACACATCTATTCCTCTTGAGCTTGTGCTACAATTTAAAGTCATGGGCTAGCTGAATGATGATCACTGTTATGGCAAATACCAATAGGTGGTGAAAACAGCCGAGTACATATAATAAAACTGAATGCCTTATTTGAAGAAAATATGCATTGGGAGATTGCTCTTCTCTCAGCTTAGCAAACAATTAATTAGATGCATGCTAGAAGATGAGAACCACGCAAACCCCACAAACAGAATACTCCTAAATAAGAAGATATCTTACTCTAAATGAATGGATTGGTCATTAAAACATCCATCTTGGTGAAGTATGAACCACGCTTTGACGTTGTCTGATCTGTACCTCCATGCTGTTTCTCTTCTTCATAAATGAGGAAACTGTTGGGCTAAAGTAGTCATTTCCCTTGTGAGAAGCTGTGCCTTGTGAGTTCACTTTCCTGCCTTGTGTGAAACTCCTGTGTTTTTCAAGCATTGCTCCTCTAGCAACTGAGCATTTCTGTACAGCTCCCCATCTAGTGTAGTTTACACAGCTCTGGCTTCTTCCCACTTTATGAAGCTTTCCTGGACTGGGACTTGGGAAGTTCCGGCTTTCAGCCGTTTCGGCTGAGTACATAGTGGTTTCACCTTCACTGCTGTATTCATGAGAGATATCATCAACAGGGGAGGAATTTGATTGAATGTCATTCTGGGCTCCGTTTACAGATCCTGTTGATTCAGCATCGACTGATGGTTCATTCTCAAACGACATTTTCTCCTTATGTCGTCGAATCAAATGATTCTCAGGTGGCATCGATACTCTTCTTGCCTGTTTTGATGGTGATGCATCAGCAGGTTTACGAACCATTTTAGGTGGAAAATTGATATCCAAAAGCTGAATCTTTGTAGTTATACTCTTCTTCCCAACTGGGAAAGAATTCAACTTTGGGGATTCATATATTTCTGGAGTTGGAATACCAGAAACATGTGTATCAGCTCTCCTGTCTCCAGTTACTGCTTCATCTTCAAAAGCATTTAAAATAGGCAAACTAGAATCCGGAAGCTCCATTGTTCTGCAAATTGTGTTGGACGACGAGGGTGTACCTTCAATTTCATCAATAATCGGCTTAAAAACTCTCCTCATAGTAAATGATGCACAAGAAAATTCACTCTTCTGGCCAGTGGACATCATCATCTTCAAAGGTAACTTTGGCTTGCTAAGTTCATCAAGATTCCCTTCCCAATGCTGGTTTAACCAATCAAGAATAATGGGTATTGGGATACCAAACTGCATAGAAAAACCCCTTTTCCAGGATGAAGGTGAAGATGATGCTGTGGAACAAGATTTTGTATTTGGGGAAGTTGCGAGTTTCATAGGATCACACACCATGAACGCAAGATTTCCATTAGCATCAAAACCAGCAGAACCAGGGCCCCAGATCATACCTTCAGTTGATAACTTGATCAGATTGTCAGTAGCAATAACTACTTTCCCTTCACCAACAGCTAACTCATGTTTCTCTGAATATCCCAATAGATAAACAATACGTCCCAGCTCAAGATTTGTCTTTGAACATGATTTCAAGTAATACAAATGCTGAGCTGATGATGCATTTGAATCTCCTTCCACTAAATCAAGTCCCACAATCGTGAGATCTAGAACACAACTTGTAATGAAGAATCTGAATCAAATTGAAGGCACATGAGCAAACCATAAAGAAATGAATCACAATTCCTTTAAGAAACTAACCTGTGAGGGAAAAGGCAAGCAGATAATCCATTGAAGAGTCGAATCTCGGCGGTTTCAGCAGCAGCAGCGGAAGGAAGACTGGCGTGTGTAGTGAGTAGCAGATTCCGGTGAATCAAAAACCCTGTAGATCCTCCATTAACTATTGCCATAGCCGGAGATTTCCCAGCAGAAATAGCAGCTTTCATCTTCTCCGACTTCACCCCACCATTACAGAAACACCAAGATTCCCCCAAAACCCTCATCCCTCCCCTCAATCGACAACTATCAGTCTTCCAACTGACCCACTACAAATCCTGAATCCAAAACGAGAAAACATAAATAAAAACCCACTAATTTATCACATGATCACAATCAAATCTGAAGTCCCTTCGTCAGGGCTTGACATAAAGCAACAGTATCTGAAAAGAGAATGGAAGTATTGAGAAACCGAATGTCACATGTACAATAATAGGGTTCAATTACATAATCAAACAGCAAGGAGTGGGCTCTGGAATCTCAACCTCCACCGTCTTGTTAGACCTTTTACCGGCCGATACAATCTGAAGAAAATGACCAATTCAGTCACTGATGTGATTTCCACGGCTAACCAGAATCTACCAAAATAACTTCAACTAACTAAACGCAAATATGCCATAAAAATAAAAAAATTATCATATTAAAATTTCGGGTCATTATGATGTAAATGGAGCACATTAGAATTGAGAAGAATATGCCAATGCAGTTTATGGTTGGAGTAGGAAAACCAAAGAAAGGAACAGAAATGTGTGGGCTGGACCGGAGGGTGAAAGTGCATTATCAGAGAATAGATGGGGCTGGGCCATATTGCAATAGAGAAACAAAATGACGGTGGATCATGTCTGAGGGTCTGTCGTTCTCCGGAAGGGGCACCAGGCAGGCAAGTAATGAAAGGCACCGTCACATGTTACCAGTAACAAATCAATGCCTTTAATAGGAATGAAATGTTCTTTCTAATTCTTCCTTTTTAGCAATGCTTCAGGTCCACAAGGTCATACGCAAACCCTCATCGATGACATGTCAAGGTACAACACTCTTGTCTCTATGAAACTCGTCTTTTAATGGACATAATAAAGGTATATTCAGTACTTATTATAAGAATGAGAATGTATTTATATAGTGAATTATGAGAATGTACTTTCAAAATGAGAATATGTGTTGTGTTCTTCAATGTATATAATGAGTTATATAATCAAATGGATGTTCTGAAGAAAATGAAAATATGAATGTATTATAGATACTAAAAGACATTATTGTCCTTTAAATACTTACATGATAAAGAGACATACATATCTTAGATTAAATTTCATGATATACAGTTAATTCGATAATTCTTTTAGTTTTAAGATTAAATTGTTGTTATTCTTAAAATACATAATAATTAATATACGGTATTACCAATAGGTAGAAGTATTGATCATACTGATATGTAATCGAATGAAATTTTATCAAATTAAAAGTGTAGGATCTAAACTTGATTGAGATTTATATTCGTTCCGATTTGAATCCGGTGAACCGACGGAACCAACCCAATTTTAAAACATAACTAGAAAGTAATGGACTCCGGGAAAAATGAAAATTAAAAAAAAATATCATTTGAAAAATAATATGTGTTTTAAAGGATAATATTGTCATTACATACTAAATAATGAATTTTGTAATCCAAAATGACAATTTTTGGTCATTTTGCATTTATGAGTAAAAATAAGAATGCATTCTATGCATTTACATTATAATAAGAATGCAAAATGATGAGTCTTCTATAATTACAATTAGAATGCATTAATTTATAAAAATGCATTTTTAAAATGCATCTAGAACACCCACTGAGCGATTCGGTGTACCTTGACAGTTGTTCTTCATGAGATTGCACTGCAACAGCTGAGTTTGAGGGTGTTTTGGGAGAAACAACGACGACTGTCAGGATCAGGAAACGATCCCCAGCTTGGGAAACAGGCAATTCAGCCATGTAGTGAAGCAATGACTTGAAATGTGTTCAGGCAAATCCTTCTACAAAAAAGGAGAATGGTTAGAATTTGAATCATGGAAAGCTAGTTAGCACTTTGAGGTAGTGGAAAGGTATAAAAACTTACAATGTTCCACCTAGCAGAATATCCATCGGTGGAGAGGCGCCAGTCTCCCACATTGGCCTGTGATTCAAGCAGGCTGGTTGACCAAGTGAAATCAACCGAATCATCACCGTAACTTTCAACAAAGCCAGACTTTATTTTTCTTTTCTTTCTATGTTTTCCAAGTCTGCTGTGCTTGACGCTCATAGAAGACCTTACGGCATCTTCTGGTTCATAATCATCAGTTGGACCATCTGAAGGTAAAGGGTAGTGCTCCGATCTGACAAACTTGATGCCATTTCCAATAAATAGGGATTCCCATGATGCGGGAGTCACAAATTCCTCGGATAACCTGAAGTGTATAGCCCATGAGAGCAAAGCACACTTCTTTATTGATTCCAATGCTTTTATAGTATGACCTTCTTTAACTATTGGTACACAAGATTTGACGCCACCAGAGACTTCTGACAACTGATAAGCCAATTCTCTCATCTTTCGTTTCTCTTCCTCGCTGCCTTCTTCCTTGACAAACCTGGTGAGTTGGCGGCTTTGATTAGACAATGCATTCAGCAGAAGTAACTGATGAATGGTCAATGAACCACTGTATTTTGATAGAACAATCTCTAGCCATTCAACCGAGGGTGTAAAACCTGCTGATTTGGACTTTGGATCAAAATACTTTGGGATTGAATCTATGAAAAGATGCAAGCCCTGCTCCTGTAAACTGATTAGAAGGTGATGACACAGCAATGAGAAAGACTGCTCCATTAAAAAATCCTCTATAACTTCCCAAATCTCTGGTAATTTCTCCTCATACATCAAGTCAAGAAACAAATCAATAAAGTAGTTTGCATCAGTTAAAAAAATATCACCATCTTTCAATGACTCAGAAAACTCATGGGATGACCAAAAATCAGGCACATACTCGAGAAAATTCTCAACTGTTCGTTGAACATCCAGATCAAGGAAATAATGGGGTTTTGTAGCCACCATGGCAGGTGATTGCCCATGCTTACCTTTCCACTCAAGTTCCTCCCAACAAATATCACGGTTTATAAAAGCGAACTGGGAAAGTGCCTTGGCACCCTTTACATGTCCCAAATCACCACTAGATGAAAAGTTTGAAAACCAGTGCATGATACGCCTTGGATTTCCTGATCAAGAAAAAAGAAAATACTGAGATAACTGACCCTGCTCAATAAAGTAGAAGCAGAGACCACGTAAGTTCAATGTTGAAACATATGTAGCATATTTAAGACCACGAAACTCTGCAATAACTTTTTAAAAAAATCTACGCATATGATCAATTTACTAGATTGATTTAACTGAATTTAAACAGGATCTCATCATGCCACAAAAAATGATTAGGTGATCAAATTATTGGTGCCACAACCTCACAGGTAAAGGGTTATTGAAATTATGAAAATTGAGCAAGATAAATTTTAAATTTAGGAGAGCGCTATCAATAAACATTAACTGCATACAATAGCAATTTGGTAATATAATTACAACTAACCTTTAAAGTAGCTCACTAGCTTATGGCTATGTTTGGCTATCAAAGGTCCCAGTTTTTGCGGTTGCAGCTCAAAAATCAATTGCAAAACCTGTGATGCTATCTGCAGCCTTATTGGCTTTGATTTCAAAAGCTTCAAGAATAGATCTCGCTGACCTCGACCACTGATTGAGTTTATGGTGGAAAGGGTATCACAAAGCCAGAGGCGAGCTTCAGATAAGCCACTTGCTATCATCAGAGACCATATAACAGATTCTAAATTTTCAAGAAGGGAAATTCTCTCCACAAAAAACTTATCATCATCCCAGATTGGGTCATACAGAAACAACTGAAGCATCTCTAAAGTATAAAATTTCGTACCAAAAAGCATACAAGTTAAACAAAACACATGGAGTACCTGAAAAAGAGGAAAACTCATGTTTGGACCTTTATATTATAATTAGACAAAAAATCATAAGAAACGAGGCCTCATAAATGTGAAGCACAGATACGGGTATGAAGGCAGAAAAATTAGAAACTTCATAAAAAACATTGCAGCGTAAAAAACCAGGATATTAAATTAATTTCACTATCATTTTTCCTGAATTCATCATAAATGCTCACAAATACATCCCAGTGAACTGGCGAATGCGCTATTCTCCATAAACGAAGCTTAGATACACCATTAACAATAAAATCAAGATTTCAAAAACAAATACGGAGATTGCTGAATAGAGACGAGCACCTGAAATCCTCAACACCTCACCCAACTTGTCCCCTCTAAATTTAGGGTTACGTATATAGCAGAAATAGTTTCTTCCGCAACAAATTCGTATACACGTAGGTAAGTTTCTGGAATCAAATCAAACCCGCCGAGTCCTGTGACTCGAAAGTAATCGCGACAATTGAATCAGGCCTTATTGTGCCATGGTTCCAAACATTGGTTTAGAAACAGGCTAACGGAACTATAGAAGATACCTTCTGAGTTGTGAGTAGGCCAACTTTAGTTTTTGTTGAAGGTTCCGGTTCCACTCCACCATATATATAAAGTTCGGTTCCAGGTTTGGTTTGGGTTTTTAAAAATTATAAATCTGGTTCGATTCTATTTAGATTCAAGTTTGATTAGAGTTTGAATTTAATATTCGAATTGATTAAAATAATATATATTATATTATTAATATATATATATAATGAGACATTTGAAACCCAGTATCACGAATCTGGTTAGACCCAAACTTAGCCAGATCAGTCAAGTGAAAAAAGTCAAATTTGGACGCTCAGATCCAGTTCACGTGAATGGACTGTCCGGCGAGAATAGTCGAGTCCGAAGGCCCGTTTTATACTGACCGGGACTGATCGATAGAGGTAGACGTTCTCCTCCTCATAGGGACCGATCGGTCCAGGACGCACAAACTATGCTTCGGGACATCCATATTTCTCAACATGTGACAATAGCCTCTGATAATCCTGTCAGAGGCGTGCATGACAGAGTCGTATGAGCCTCCTTTGGTCTAGAGACATCCGGTTAGTAGCGCCAAAATGTCTGGCACTGCGTAGCCGTATAGAGCCATGCCCGGCGGTTGTCCCGCTCGACACGAGCCGACTTATCCCATGGGACAAACACAAAACGGCACCCTACTATTCACACAGCAGGAAAAACGTATAAAATGTACACTTGGGAAACGGAAAAACTCTCTTCTTCGGCTTTCTCTTAATTTTCCTTAAGTTTTCCCTCCCCTTGTTATCTCTAAAACGAATATGACATTTGTAATGAACAACTTGATTATTGGATCGACTAAGAGCATTTGTAGCTCTTAGTCAAGTGGTTTTTTCCTTTCTTTCAGGGGTTTTCCACTCTAAAATTGCATTGTCTTTTCTATTTGATTTTTAATCGTTTTCCCCCTACAAAACAAATTCAAACCGAGTTCGTCTTGCAACGAACCGGACGACTGTTGACACCCCCGGTTTTCAGACCACAAAAATATATATTATAATATTATTGACTCGCTAACCGATTCGACTCGATTCACTAGAAATTTGAGGTTCGAGATTCAATTCATTAGAAATTCGAACTCGAACCTTGAGCAGCTCGGCTCGAGAGGTTCGCGAACCGATTCGACTAATTTTCATCCCTAGTTCTGAGTGCTGACTTCTATTGCCTATTTGGGTTCTAAATAAAAAATTAAAAAAAGCGTTCTAATATAATCAACAATTTTATGAATTTATCACCATTACAGATTTGAAAACTAAACAATTTTATGAAATAATTACAAAACTAATGATAGTCTATTATTTTATTTATTATTTATTATTTAATTCAAAATTAAATAAAATGATATTTGAAAGATTGAAATGCAATTTAACTATTTTTTATTCTTATTTTTATTTATTAATTGTTAAAATTAAACATTAAACTCAAAATGTTTGGGTTCACGAACTTTTTGAATCCAAGAGTTCAGAAATCTTTCGAGTCAATTTAATTAAGACTCAAGTTCAAATTATTAATGAATCGAATATCAAAAATCAAAATTTATGACGAATCGAAATGGCCTGTTTTCATGAGCCAATTATATTATATTATATATATAATATTATTTGTACTTAATTTTAATCATATTCAAACTATCCGAATCCAAATCGAACATCAAATCAGAAATTTTTTAGTTTTCAAACTTGAACCAAAGCTTGTATAGTTTGAGGTGAACTAGAACTTTAAACACCTAATTCAATTAAGTTTAGTTCTTTTACATCCTACACGAACCTGAATTATGGTAAAATCTAAATATATTATATTTTCAGTTTTAGAGTTTAATGCTTTATATTTTTTTGTTTTTAAAGTTTAATGGTTGGAATTTATAACAAAAAATAAAGACTACATAAATTGCATTTCAATTCTTGAAATATGCATTTATTTATATTTGAATTAAAAAAATTAGATAATAAATAAATATATTAATTAAATAATGAAATATGATTAGTTTTGTAATTGTTTAATAAATATACTTAGTTTTGAATGCCTCAATCTTAATAATACTTACTCATGAAATACTTCCATCAATTGTGGTGTCAAGGTAATGTTAGCATTATTCAATAATGAGTTTCAACATTGTGCATCTTGACATTTCTAATTTAGAAGATGTGAAATTTCTAATACAAATGTTAGATTTCGCATGTTAAAGAAATGAGTTTAGATCTATCGATCTCATTTTCTCTATAAGTTTATTGTTGTGGTGTTGTGCGATAATTTCAATGATTTCTTTAATTTTGTGTTATCTTGTTCGAATTTTTAAGCATATGGTTTGTTGGGAAATGCAATTTGTAATTATTTTGTAATGACTATCTCATTTTGTTTATAATGTCATTTTGTTTGCTAATTTTGTTATTTTTGTAGGAAGTGTTGTATTGATTGTGTATTGTAGCAACATTTGGTTATTTTGTTATTTTTCCTGTAATTTATGTATACTATTTTTTGTGATATTTTTTATTAATTGGGTAAGGAATTGAGAATGAGGAATTTTACGGAGTTGCATGAACATCATAGCGTTTAGAAACCATATATAGATCCTTTTATAGGGAGTTAGAATTAGAATCAGGTTTCTTATGTGGTGACATCGATGACACCATAGATGATTTTGAAGAAAATCAAATTAATCAAGTTGTTAGGACGACACTACTCGCAAAACCAATGATCATTTTTCCTTAAGAGATGTTGGCAAATATATTCCATGCAGGCGGTAGAATGATGGGTGAAAAGTTTATTGTGGGTAATCGGGAGCCCGATAATTTGTCCTATAATGTCTTAAACTCGGAACTTAGGAATAAGTTGAGTTTCAAGGACAAATAAGACGTACTACCGTGTTCGACATTATCACATTTATCATAAATATCAGTTATACGTGAGTGATAAGACTCCAAATGTTTTGTACTCAAATGATATTTTAACGAGGTTTCTAGAAGTAGGTTTAATTTACGGGCATAAAGGTGAGATCATGTTTAGAAAATAGGTATTTTTTGCCCGCATACATGCATCGCCGATAATATTGATGTATATCACAAAAACATGTCTTATATTTTCATTGCGAGAGAGATGATACCATTAATGTGAGAAAACATTAGTACAAATACTTGACAATTTATTAAATGTATTCTTTAAGGCTAATTTAACTACTAATAAAACTTTTATTGTGGTTTCCCAAACAAACTTACAAACCTATAAAAGCAATGAGAAATCATATATGTGTGAGTATTATTTTTCCCATTATCGTATACCAAGACATGATGTAGTGTTCAACGTCTGTTTGAGCTCATCCACGGGTCTCGGGAAACATCAATGAAAATTCATGAGACACATGGCTAGATTGCAAGCTCGTAACTTAGGGACAATTGTTGGTTTAACCATAAGATTCTGAAAAGCGTATTTTGATTATTCAGACGTCGATCGATGCCTGTAGATATTGTGATCAAATGATTTCAGTCGATCTCACCCACTTTTTATTGACAATTTGTTGGTCAATGAGGAAATTGAATATATTTGCAATTGGTTTTTTCTAATTATGAACACCCCATGCTCATTAGTGATTGATAAGACCATTGATAAATGCTAACCGACACAAATTATCTCTCTTTTATGATAATGTGAGAGCTTTTTATGTACAATGACTACAAGACAAATGGTATAAGTGGCATATAAAAGTAAACTCCATCACGTAGCATCAGGTACAATGCATCCTGATAGACAATCAACTTACTACTAGAAGCTATGGTATTAATCATTCTCCTAACATACCTAACTTTCATAGTCATTCAATAAATAATCACACCACATTCCAAAAATGTATGAACAATCATGTTGTTTGTCTTATCTCCAATCATACACCATGTGGCAACTAGATCATGAAAGTGTTAGGAAAGAAGGTCGGGTTATAGTCGAATTACTGATCGGAGGGAATGACAGACCGAGGAGATCAACTTACATTTAGCCTGGTAGACTCACTTTGGTCGATTCACAAGACCGTCCTAGGGTACTGAGGGGCTAATATCGATATGCGTGGATGACCGGTCGGGAAAACCTAACATGAAGAGGGATGCCAATCAACTTGATCGGTCCCTTCGATCGATCAAGGATACCGATTGAGTGATTGAGATGAGTCTTTTGTATAGCGATCGGATTGGACATATATCGGGGTACTTCACTCGTCCTTGTCTCCCTTGGATAGTTTTTAGCGTCCATGGACTTGAACAAGCTTAAAAAATAAGCAAGTGCCAATGAGTACATTATATATCAAGAAACAACACAAATAAACACAATTGCACTCCAATTAATAATGCAACCATCATTCCGAGCCCGGTAACTCGTCTGTACTCTTAGCTTAGGCTTCACCTAAGGTCATGATAAATTAATTTGAAGTTGTAAACTCTTAATTCATCATTATTCTTGCTCATTCATTCTTCATATATTTTTGTTATTGTTGTACATTATTCTTGCTCATTCCTCATACCTATCACAATTCTCTCACTTACTTTCTATAGAATTTTGTCTCAAACCTTAAGAGTTCCAATTCTAAGTAATTTTGAATGTTTTTGTATAATATCATATTTTGTTATATGTATTATTCATCATCTTAAGATGTGATCATTGTATTTTCAACATGGGAATGATTTGTGTTATTTTAACACTCTAATTGGAGTTTATTCGTAAGTAAAATTCTCACCTAACATAACATCATTCAGGATTAAACTTTGGTCTGGATTTACCAACATTTACTCAATTGTGATACATGAAAAACTTCATGGATGTTAGCATGCTTTTCGGGAAGATCAAGTTGATAAGCAAATTCTCCGATTTCTTTTCT
Source organism: Utricularia reniformis (assembly GCA_009725065.1). Taxonomy (NCBI): domain Eukaryota; kingdom Viridiplantae; phylum Streptophyta; class Magnoliopsida; order Lamiales; family Lentibulariaceae; genus Utricularia; species Utricularia reniformis. Next base: position 170,712 of record RWGZ01001813.1, on the reverse strand, counting down.
AATCTTGAAAAGTCTAATATAACGTTGTCTTAGTTTTTCCACTTTTCCAAATCCCATAACATCTTTCATAGGAGAAACTTTCAAATAAATCCAATCCAAACCTCAAATTCGAGTCACCTTCTTCTTCTTCTTTTCTTGTTCTTTATCAGTCTATACGTTTATTATATTGAGCTACTTTCAGTCATGTTTTTATATTATCTACATTTTCTTTAGTAACATGGATAAGTTCATGACTAGTAATATGTTTTTCTCCACTATATCCCAATACAAAGAAGTTTTACACTTCCTACCATAGAGAGCTTATATAGAGCCATTTAGATACTTGTTTTATAACTAATGTTATAAGCAAAATCTATCAGTGTTGAGTAATGTTCTTAGGTACCTTTAAAATCCAAAGTATATGCCCTAAGCATATCCTTCAATACTTGAATTACTTTGCATTTTACCATCATTTTTGTGGGTGATATTCCCAAAGCAGTTTGAAAACATCCCTAAAATAGCGATGCAAACTTAGGATCTCTAACTCAGACGATGTTAACTGGTACACAATGAAATTTGATTGGATTACTTTCCAATTTGCAATCTTGCGTGAATTATCACAAATCTCCAAGAGATTGATACAAACGTATTTCCATACCCACCAATTACCATAAATAGAAAATCTTAAGCTATACATGAACTAAATCAGATGGTCCATGAATAAAAGTCCATTTCATGATAATCTCATCTACGTCTACTATACCGATAAAAGTAGGGGTGGGAGAATGGTCGATCGAACAGTTAACCAACCGAATCGATTTGTTCTTAGTCATTTTTTGTTGCAGTTAATCAGTTTCCAATTTGGTTTCTATCGGTAATTACGATGCAAAGTGATGAGACCTCCGGGGCCGGTACTCCGAACTGATGGAAGCCCAAGGTATACTAGGCTGGCCCATGTGACAAGAAACTAACCTACAAGATCCGAGATCTGAAACTTGAAAGTAATTGGGCCCACTTGATATATCATGGCCCGATAGCCCACATAGTTAAGGAAGCCTAAAATCCTATTTAATCTACAAGACCGAGGGTCGTGCAAACGATGGCCTTGAAGTGCTTCGGGGAACGATCATTTGAATCGGTCCAAAACAGTTACAGCAAGCAGCGGGCACACCCAAGTTTTATGTCATGGGAAAACGACGTTGTCAGAGACAGTTACAGAGCATCTTCCACGCACGATTTTCCTCTATAAATACAAGGTGAAATGTCTAGCTCATGAGGACCATTTTTCACACGTGCAGCCATGTATGATCTCCTTTAGTCATCTTCTTAGCATGTATTCATACTCTTAGCTATGTGATTTTTTTTCATTTTTCAAGGGTTTTCCACGTTAAATCGCATGTTCATTGATTTATTTACATTTTCATTATCCTTCCCCTAATCTAAACAAATATCAAAACATGCTCTGATATTCTCGGACATATTAAATATTGGTAAACAAGTCTTTTAGACAACAGCATAAAGATTTTCTGAAGTTCAATTCTTCTCAATCCCTCCAAGGTAACACATGAAACGTCCCAGAATGGTCGGCTTAATAAGTTTGGACGGTTTGGGATATGTACCACACCAATCTATAAACGGAAATAGATCACCGGCAGGGAAACGCGATGAGAGATCCATAGCAAAAATAGTGACATGATTTCTCGAGGTCACGTAGAAAAAAACGTTGTTTCCAATCGTCATTTGATTTTGACTGAGAAATAAAAGAGAATATTTTTCTCCCGAAGATGGAAGAAATAGCACCCTACTACTCTTTTTGTGATGGAAGTGAAGCAATTTTGAATAATTGAAAAATAATTTGTCATACTCTTTTTATTTTACCACATGAAACAAATATGATGAAGGCTACGTCGTAGTCAATGGAATCTGGATTCAGTTGAAAGAGATGTAATTGCAAAAAATTAAGGATTTCTAGGTTGAAAGTATGTAGCGGTAATCAGAGCTCATTTAATAGGTGATCCAACACAGTGGACACCACTCGAGTGGAGACAATAGTATTCTGTCTTGGGGATTCAGTCGTTGCATGAAATTGTCGGCATGAAAAGAGTAACCACGCTTTAGAGAGTCCCATGCGGTCTTCCCCATTCGGGGTTGTCGATCAAATGACCAGAATGCCTTTAAGATCGGAGCCATTCATCATTTTCATTGTGTTTAAAACACTCGTAAAACTAGGCTGAAAACACGAGTGTTTGATTAGTGAACTGGGAATCATGTGTATAAGCAAAGGACATTTGATTATATTCTATTAATTCCATTATGGTTCGATTGATTTGGAGTGCATTTTGAAATCGATTTTACATTGAGAGATGTAAGTTGTGAAGAATTTCAAGTTTGGTGCAATTTTTTTCTATGTCAAAATCCACGAAGAATTATGAAGGAGATGCAAAATCACGACGAATTATACACAACTTACAAGGAATTATGAAGGCAAAAATCTTTTCGCGATGAATTTCTTGAAGGTCGCGACGAATTAATCTGAAAAATCGCAACGAATTTTGTGATGGAAATTTTTTGCGACGAATTGTAAGATTGTGAGGAATTTGACTCGACAATTGTAATCATGAGAAAACCACCTAGATTTTGGGGAAAAATTCTGATGGAGTCAGAATTCGGCGTTCTTAGTATCAAATTGACCGCATCGACGATACCAATCAATTTTGAGGTATGGTTTCTAATCGAAGCATCGGAAGAACATCGAAGTGTGCACTAAGAATGAAAGTTGATGGTTCACGACTCTGAGACTAAATATTCAAAGCATGGGAATATTGATATTACCGGGGTATTTTCATTATTTGGATGTCCTAAGGATAGTCTATCAAGTAGAAGATGTTTTGAGTTTTCCAATGTATTCTAAGTTGACATGGAATTAGGGATATTTTCATAGTTTTACATGACCAAATGTCGCGTTCGAGGTATTCCGAAAGCTATACAAGGTGAAATGATGTTTTTAGAAGGACATGAACTAAAGTGAGATAAAGTGGGGCTTTGGACATGTATTTGAGTGATGAATTCGTTTTCTATAAATATTGGTTCCTAGTATAGAGAAATAGTTCTAATTTTTTGTACAAGAACTGAAAAAGGCATTAAGTCTTATTTTTCGTGAACTCTGAATAGGTCATGACGAATTTGTAGTGTACTGAACAATCACGAAAAATATGTACTTGGAATCAAAATCGCAACGAATTCTCAAGAATTAGCGATGATTTCCATTGAGATTGAAAATCACAACGAATTGCACATGAGTCGCGAAGAATGGTGCAAATTCGTAGCGACGAAGAACAAATTTGTCACGATAATTTTGCTTCGCTTCCGGCTTTGTAGATGTCACATGACTTTCAATATTCACATTTATTCAGTCCTCGGACATTGGATACATAATTTATTTTGATACATGAGCAATCTATTGTATTGGTTGAAGTTGAAATACTCACATAGAGTTGTGGTCTCTCGATAACTTAAACTAAGGGTTCATCCTCGTAATTTTCAGTATCCATAATCAATTTAATTGAATGACGAGCTAATTAAAAGAACTAAATAAATTGTTTGATCCAATATATCCTAAAAATATTTCTTTACTAGATGATATACTTACTACATATAAGATTTAGCCATGATTTGTGCTTTAGGTGGCTCCAAATGTAAGTTTTTTTGGAGTCATTATAACGAGTTTTTTTGGGAGGAGTGCGGAGTGTCCGTTTCTTTTTTTTAAGAAATTTAGATTTTCTCATTACATGGATTTTAACAGTGATGTGATGGGAGTTTTTTTTATTTTTTTTAATCATGCGATTCCCTTGTCTAAAATATTAGAAAACGAAGTAATAAATTCATTCATTATATGCATAAATTTGTTTATTATATGTTTCCAAAAAGTAATAAATTCTTTCATTATATTATATACAAATTGTGGTTCCAAAGTGTAATAAATTCGTTCTATTTCCAAATTTTTTGGTTCCCTGGAGTTAATACAATATATATTTAATGGGTTCATTGGAGTCAATGTCCATCCTATTTTATTTTTAAATTCATGAAGTTGTTTTATATTATAATAGAAACACTCAAATTATCCATAGTCATTTTAATCACATCTCCATCACACTTGTACAAAGAAAAAATTTAAAAAATCTGCTATTGTGAATATTAATATTTTAATAAATTCAATGACAATATTAACCAAATTTATCGGTATAAGAACATACTCATTCCTGATATGATACACTCCTGACCAATGTTTGTGAATCGATAAACGTTTTCCGAATCGTTATGATATCGGTTTGGTTGGACCGATTTAACCGATCGGTATCCAACCGTTCATACATTTCAAAAAATAAAAAAATGAAGCAAAATAAAAATAAACATCTATAATTCTACATAATCACTCTTACAATAAATTATTTATATAATTTTTTTAACCAAGTAAGTTTCACAAAATTTCAAAAATTAGAATAAAACCTTACATAAATTATAATTTAAATGAGAAAACTGACTAATTAGGGTTTAAGGTTGATTATTGAATTAAAATAAAAGTAAAAAGATATGAAAAATAGATTGCTTTTTCAAATTAGTAATTAGAGTTTTTATATATTGTATGAGCCGTTTTTAAAATGGGTATCGATTGGACCGACCCGACCGAACCGGCCCAAAAACGGCCCACAAACATATTCTTGACTATCATTATTACATGCAAGTTCATAATTTACACTGGTCAAGTTCATATTTACACTGAAGCCACAACTCCATTTTTGTGAATATCATATTTTTCTTTGTAAGGGTGGTTAATTGTAGTTTATGCGATGTTTTCATACCGACTGGTATGGTGAAACCGGATGGTACCGATATTTCGATTGATATCGTCCAGTACCGAATTTTCGGGTTGGAACCGGATTTTTTCGGGCCAATCCGATAAAATAAAATAAATATATATATATACAGGTCCAGTATTGAGTATGTGCCATTTTTGTCAGGTTCACTTAAATTGGAAAGGGCTGGGCAAAACGCGGTCAATAGCACATTCCTTATCCCAATTTTTCACAATATTCACAATGCCAGTTTCGTTAATCTATCCAGAAACCAAAATTTATATAATAGCATAAACTTTGTACATTTAATTAATTAGATACTAGAAAAAAATGTATAATATAAAGTGATTTTCATTTCAGGGGAAATAAAAATTGAAAGGGATTTATTTAAATACACAATTCAAGTTCTTTTAATTAACCGGTGGTTTGGGTTGGTGGAACTTTGTAACCTGTCAAAAACAATGGAAATAAATTAAGTATATTTATAAAAAAATGTAAAATACTTGTTATATTTCAATAAAATTGATCCATCATAATCATCAAGAAATAAACATAAAATTGAGAAAATGACACATTTAGTCCAAGTAGTTTAATGATTTTAGCAAATTTAATTCTTCTAGTTTGTTTTCGACATTTTCAGTCCCCGAATTTTAGATAATTTATATTATTCATCCTTATGGTATATGATATTTGACAAAATCGACTTTGCTAAAAGTGGAAAAATATCAAAACTATTACTACAAGTACTAAATTTGTGTATCTGAAAAAATACTTATAAAAATGTGCTTCAAATTGATTATTTTGGGTTGTTTTTATTTTATCAAAATCACATAATTAAATATCGAATTTCAGAAATATTGCCACGTAGTGGAGTATGATTGGTCTTACTTACTTCCGCATTTGAAGCCAGGAGGAAGGTGCGTGCCGCAGGCGGCGATGACGAAGATAGCCTTGGGCATACTGACCATTTGCTCGGCCTGGGGCGGCACATGGGCGCAAACGCACGGAACGTCGACGTTTTTTATGACGCTACAGCACTCATGTGATGGGTTTTCCCTCGGACCATCAATCTTCACGTACTTGCCGCATTCTTTCATCAATCCTTGGAGATCGCCTTTGCACTGTGCCATCACAATGTTAGACCTCAAGAAAAATATAATCAACAGTGCAAAAAATCTGATTTTGAATATTCCCATTTTGGTTTTTCTTCTGGTTTTCAATGCCCATAGAACGCTTAATTTATAGGGGTTAAAGCTAGGGCCAATGCGGTGCGCGTGTGTAGATCGAGCGAATTATGGAACTTTTATCTTGCTTTTTTATGGAACTACGTCATCCAAATGACTCTCACCGCGCAAAAGACTTTTTGGGTTGCCCATTGGAATTTGTTAGGGTGGGTGTCCCCACTCTTACGATGGTGTTGTTTGGAACAACAGTCCACTGTTCGGTACGATGAATGTACCGTTGTTGTATTAATTTTAACAAAATATTATTAATAATTGCGTTCGTGCAACCGTAGAAAACAACGGTGAGTTCACAGTTAGTTTAACACAACTATCACCCGAACGCACCTACCAAATATCAATTTTACCCTTCATAAATTATAGTTTAATTTTTAAAAAAAATAATTTTAATAAATAACTTATATAAAAAATAATTTATAATCTATAAAAATATATATAACAATTTAAAAACATAGTTTCTATATAAAATATATCATAAAATAATATGAAATATAATTTTTAAATTATATATAATTATTTATAAATAATGACAAAAAAATTATTTTATGACATCGCGATCACTGCACTGCTGTTTCAAAACAATTTTTTTAAATCACGATCAGTTCATCTCTATGTACAATATATTCCAAACGTACCCAATATATTGTCCTCTTTGTTGTCCTAATGACTCATATATAATCTTTATTAATTATTTTACTTTTCCCAAACTCTATACATGCCAATGAATCACACATGCTAGTTCAACAAACACATTTAACTTTCCGATTCCATTGAGATTTTTGTTATTTTACTAGGAAAAATATCTCATGCAAGTTATGGACAAATCATCATACTCATATATAACTAATATTGCAATTTACATAAGATATTTCGCACCCCAAAGGATCTTACATGATCAATGGTGAGAGTTGCTTTAGAGGGGTGTCTTTTCAGCATCTTCTAATCAAACAACATATATTTTCAGGTGAGGCCACAGGCAATAGAGCAAGTAGTCGGGCTTGCTGATATTACAACACTCCTAATCATACTAGAATCAAACCCAACAACAGAAAGTCATGTCTAACCTTGCAGCTTGGAGCCATGGTGTATCAGAACAACAAATAAAAACAAACAAATACCTGAAGCCTCCGTTTGGTCTTCAATCTGGTAAAATACACTACTAATCTTGCAATTTACCATGTGGTGTCAGGGTTTTCTGATGTTGTACACAAGTAAAATGTTCATAATGAAAACTTGATAGCAAAACATGATCCACTGGTCTCAAACGCAGCAAGAAAATATTTCATGATCAACCAATGAAACAGAGTACAAAACTCATTGACGCAGAAAGCAGAAACAAACTTGAGATTAGAAACCATAGAACTTTAATGCAATCAACGGTACCGGCGAAGGGAGAGAGTCTGGTTTCTTTTCCATGTGGCTCTTCTTGAAGGACGAGCTTTGTGATGCAAGTGGCCCTTTCCTCTAAGACCCCTGTATTTCTTCCCTGCAGAAGTTAACCCTCGGAGCTCTCTGTGCTTGTGAACAGGATTGCAAATCCAGTTGGCACGGGGATCATTGCGGATGGCAGCATGGGCTGGATCAACCAGTATAATTTCAAAGTACTTGTAAGTTGAATCCTGCGTCACATCAAAAAGTAATGGATCATTACATACCGAATACCACGACGGCGAAGGAACGACTTAATTCCCAAAATAAAAGCAAGTAGATATTCAAAAACCAGTGGATGCAAACCTCATTGATCCAGTAAGAGTTTAGAACCCTAAGTCCACCAAGCTTTCTACCGGCACGCTCCTCTGCAACGGACCTCTTGCTCCGCTGAAATTTGAGCTGTGTCACACCCTGATTTGTGGGCTTACCATACACAATTCCTTTAGAAACAGGCCTCTTCCTTCCACCCCGCCTTACGCGAACACGATAGATCACATATCCCTGGAGAAAAATCGCAGAGACAAAACGTAAACGAGATCTAAAATCATAGGATTAATTTGAGATGAGATTAAAGATACCTGCTTAGCTTTATACCCAAGGCGACGGGCCTTGTCTGGACGAGTCGGGTGGGTCACGCGCACAATCGCTGGAAGTTGGCGATATTCCCAGCAGCGAACCCTGAGAAGGAAACGCATCACGTCCGATTGCTTCTTCTTCCATAGCTCCGAAACGTACGTATAAGCACCTGCGTTGATGAAAAACAAATAAATCCAATTTAACGATAACAATTCCTTGCCGGAATCGGTTTCAGAGGAAACCAGTCACGAGCAGAGAATACTAACCCATTATTGTGGTCACAGCCGCCGCCGCTGCAGAAATGGAGTTATGAAGAACAAGAGCCTTCAAATTTTGGAAAGCTAGGGTTTCTCGCTGTTCATGAAATTTTAGCATTTTACTTAAAATAATAATAATTAGAATAATAGACAATAGTTTGGGGATATCAAACCCTAAATCACAAACCCTCGTGTACAATTATCCATGGTTTTTAAAATTGGTTCGCACTTCGATCGATCCGACAATGAATCGGTGCTAATACCAATCAGATCCATTCCATTAAAGCATCTTATCTCATAAGTCAACAAAAAACCGATTAAATCCCGATTTAAATGCTAGGGGTGAGCGTTCGGTATCAAATACAAAACCAAACTAAATATAGAAATATCAAATACTGATTCTAATCTAATATTTTTTTGGTACCGAACAGAAATACCGAAATAATTTCGTTATTTCGTTATTGGTATCTGATGAGATCCCCGGAACCCGGTACCCCGGACATGTTCAGGACCAAGCTTGGCCAGAGGAGCCCAAACAACGTAAGCCGAACTTGGAGGCCCAGATCCAGCCCACGTGAGTGAATGGCCCATCCAGATCTCGTGGCTCGATCGATCGTTTATAGCGATCGGTCCCGATGTGTAGGCCCAGCTTCTCGCACGCGCCAGACCGATCGGTCCACATATTACAGGCGCTGCTTTGGGCCATTCCTACTCATCCCATGCAACGACAACCCTCGACAGCCTTGTCAGAAGCGTGGTCCGGCAAAGGCGTACGAGCCACCAGTGGCTAGAGAGTAGCCGGCTAGTAGCGCCGAAAGGTCTAGCGCCATGCAGCTCTGTGAAGCCGTTTCCGGCCGCTGTTCCGCCTGACATTAGCCGACCTAGCCGCAAAGGACAGACACAAAACAACACCCTACTGTACACAGTATAGTGGGAGTATAAAAAGGATACTTAGAGTGTGAGAAAATGATCTTCTTCCGTTTTTTCCTTAGAGCTTTCGCATAGAGAAGTCTTTGTCGATTTATTTTCGATTCTTCTCCTCCTCTTTGTTGTCTGAAGAACAAACGTGACTTGTATTATCATTTACTTTCTTATTGAACCGATTAAGGGCACTTTCTTTGGCCCTTAATGAAGTGGTGTTTTTCTCGTCTTCGAGGTTTTCCACTCTAAAATCCCTGCGTCTTTTCACCTTTGATTTATAATTGTTCTCCACACATCAAATAAATTATAACCTAGATCGTCTTGCAACGAACCGGTCGACTGTTGACACCCTCGGTTTTCGAACCACAACAGTTTGGCGCCGTCCGTGGGGACGAGTTTCTAATCCCCATTTGAGGTCTTTACCTGGGATAGGATAATCAAATGCATGGCGACTGGAACTTCGACGAACGATAGTGACACGCTTCCCAGCAGCATTCCAACTTCAACGTTCTCTTTACAGGACCTGGAAGCTGTTGTTAGGAAAGTTATATTGGAAGTTACGTCGGAGAGGAGTGGAACAGAACCACCGGCTATCACAAGCCATGTTCCAGCCAACAGAGGGTACGAAAGCGACCCAGAAGCGCCGAGCTCCGATGAAGAGGAGATTATCAGGCGCAGAATAACAATGAGGAGGCCGAGATACCAATCTACTCCGCCTCCTCCAGTTAGAACCCCAACTCCCGTTCCTGGGACGGACCAGGAACAGATGCAGAGACGCATCGATGAGCTTACCAGGGAGTTGGAAACTCTGTGAACGCAGAGGGATTGCAGTCCTAATCTGGAGCGCAATCCTAGACTCTTTGATCGGGCCATGGATGCCCCGATCAGGCGAAGCAAGGATGATGACTGGTGGCACAATGTGCATGTGGCCCAGGCGTCATTCCAACAATCTGGAGGCGTCTCCGCCGCACTGGGAGATTTGATGCTCCCGTTTTCTAAAGAGATTTGGGCGGCAGTCCCCGATCGATACTATCGTAACCCCGAAGGGTTACCAGTATTCCAAGGCGACTGTGATCCGATGGATCACGTTGCGGATTTCGAGCTGAGGATGGGGACCGTTCGTGCCTCTGACTCATTGAAGTGCCGCATCTTCGCGGCAGGGTTGCAGGGCGATGCCCGAACCTGGTTCAAGAACTTGCCGGCCCAATCCTGGCTTTCTCGGAGCAGTTCGCTCCAAATGTAAGACCGCCTCGTAGCAGGCAGGAACTATATGACATGAAGTATATCCCGGCGAAGATGAGTCTCCGATCTTTTATGGAGAAGTTCAATCGAACTGCCCGGGGTATCAAGTTGGAGCTTCGAGACAAAATCGATATCTTGCAGCAGGTCTTGGGACCTTGTGGTGTTACGGCCAGCCTTGTGAAGAGCTCACCATCCACCTTGGGGAAGCTCATTCAGAAAATCAACAAGTACATCAAGGTGGATGAAGCGCTGGGAGCGGGATATCGAAAGTCTGGCGGGAATTCTGATTCCACATGTGACCATAGGGTATCTTACCCTAAGAGACAGCAGCGGGAAGTTGCGGTTGTGGCTGAAAAGATCGTTCCTCCGAAGAAGGAGGACAATCGGGTTTATTGCGAGTTGCATCACAACCGCGATCACCCGACGTTGAAATGTCTGCTACTACGAGAGACAGTAGCGGCAATGAACAAGGAAAATCCCGATCATGACGATCGGAGGGGCAAGCGGGCTGACCCTCCCCGAGCGGGCCATCAATGTGTCAATCGTCACAGGCCAAGGGGAAGAGACAATCGGGGTCAGCCCTGACATTACAACGACTGGGCGGGAGACCAAAAATCTCCCCAACCCGAACAGGATAGAGGCCATCACAGTCAAGAGAACCGTGGCCAGGGCCGAAGAAGGAGATGGCGGGACTGTGGCGGCAGGGCCCCGCGAAATGAAGGAGACAGGAGGGAGCAACCAGCTCCCCCACCTGCCGAATTGGGCACCCAACCTCCCCCAAATGAGGAGGTGCCCAGGGAGAGAGAGATCGCCGAAGATATTTATGTTGTCTCTGGCGGAATAAGGATTAATGAGTCGGTCAGGGACCGAAAAAGAGCAGCGCGTGAGGAGTTTCCCGAAAGCTCCGAATCTGTGGCGCTGGTTAAGTACGAATCGGCTGAGCGGTCCTCAACCTTTGAGGGAGAAATCATTTTTACCACAGCCAATTGGGAAGGGGTCACCGATCCATGTGATGATCCTCTTATCATCACTGGAATTATCGCCGATCGACGGGTCCATAGGATTCTGGTGGACACCGGGGCTTCATGCAACCTGATAAAGCGTGAAGTGGTGGAGATGCTAGGAGCCGCGGCCCATGATCTCCCAATTGCCAATATAACCCTCTGGTAATTCGACCAGAGAAGTGTTATCCCGTGCGGGAAAATTCTTTTCCCAGTCACACTAGGAGAACCGGGCAGGGACCGATCGGAGACCCTGGAGTTCATAGTCGTTGAAGTCGATCTGGCTTACAACGCTATCATTGGACGGACCGGTCTCAGTAAGTTTGAGGCGGTCCCTTCCATGTACCATATGATGCTCAAGTTCTCCTCCACTCATGGAGTGATTTCTGTTAAGGGGAACAAAAAAGTAGCAAGACAGTGCTACATGAGCTCGTGCCGAACCTTGACACCCATCAAGAGAGCTCGGGTGGATTTGCTCGAAGAGCCCCCGCACCCGAGGCAAGCTATGGAACCCGTTGGGTTCAAGCTCATCAACTTGGTTGAGGATGACTCAACCAAAACTACTCGCATCGGGGCACATCTGGCCCCGACCTTCAAAGAAGAGTTGGTCCGCTTGCTGAGAAGCAATGTGGACATCTTCGCTTGGACCCCGGACGATGTTCCAGGAATTGACCGATCCGAAAGTGAGCATCGGATCAACACCGAACCTGGAACCAAGCCTATAAGGCAAAAGAGGATACGCTATTCTCCTTAGAAGATTGAGATCATCCGGGTAGAGGTGAACAGGTTGCTGCGGTCGGGTTTCATCAGGGAGATTCACTACACTAAGTGAGTTGCAAACCCAGTGGTGGTCTCCAAGGCAGATGGGAAGTGGAGGATGTGCGTGGATTTTACCGACGTCAACAAGAGTTGTGAGTCGGACCCTTTCCCACTGCCGCATATTGACCGATTGGTGGATGCTGTGGCGGGCAACACCATGATGAGTACCATGGACGCTTACTCCGGGTACCATCAGATCTTCCTTGCTAAGGAAGATCAAAAGAAGTCATCATTCATGACAGAAGACGGTGTTTACTGCTACGAAGTTATGCCTTTTGGCTTAAAGAACGCCGGAGCAACATACCAAAGGCTGGTCAACAAGATCTTTAGGGAGTTGATAGACCATATTATTGAAGTGTATGTTGATGATATGATTGTTAAGTCCATGAATGATGAAGATCACATTCCTTACTTGTCTCGCTGTTTCGAAGTATGCCGTAAATATAAACTCAAACTAAATTCAAACAAGTGTTTCTTCGGGATTCGAAGTGGCGAATTCCTTGGATATTACGTTTCTGAGAAAAACATCTAGGTTAATCCGGAGAAAGTTCAGGCTATTATTGATATGCAACCTCCGAGAAACAAGCAAGAATTTCAAAGGCTGACTGGCTGATTGGCTGCGCTGAGCAAATTTATTTCTAGGTCCACGGACCAGACTCTACCTTTTTTAAGGACATTGAGAAAAACTAGTCATCTTGGCTGGACCGAAGAGTGCGATCGGGCATTTTCCGATTTAAAGACTTATTTGAGCACTCCTCCTGTCATGGTGAGCCCAACGTGCCACGAACCCCTAGGGTTATATTTGGTCGTGTCAGAAGCCGTAGTCAGCGCATCCCTGGTGACCATTGGGGATGATATTCAACGACCCGTTTACTACGTTAGCCATTCCCTGGTACCAGCCGAAACCAGATACACAACATTGGAGAAATTTATGTTGGCCTTGCAAAAAACTATATCAAAGCTTAAGCACTATTTCGAATGCCGCAAGGTTTATGTGTATATTGATCAGCCTTTGAAGGCGGTTTTGAGTCAGACGGATTCTAATGAGAGGTTGGCCAAGTGGAAGATCAAGATCAGCTTCATGTATCTGGAATTCGTTCCCCGAAGGGCGATCAAAGCTCAAGTCCTCGCGGATTTCGTGGTCGAGATGACCCGATCGCTCATATTTCTGAACCAAGAGGACGACCGGTAGGTCATTTATGTTGATGGATCAACCTTCGGGGGAAAGGGAGCGGGCATCACCCTTACTACACTTCAAGGCGACGTTATCCATTCCGCGTTCAAGTTCTTGTTTTGTGGAACGAATAACGTGGTGGAATACGAGGCCGTTTTGTCGGAGATGACCTTAGCCCAAAAGATGGGAGTTGCTAAAGTGCGAATTTTCTCGGACTCCAAGATGGTGGTGGAGCAATTCGCAGGACAATTCGAAACACATGAGCCAACCATGAAGTTATATCATGCGAAGGTCTTGGAGATGACAAAGAAGTTCCGTGAGTTCTCACTTGACCACATGCCTAGATAACAAAACAAGGTGGTCGGTGCGTTAGCCAGATTGGCTACAGGCTTACCAGACGTTGGACCAGGCACAGTATCGGTCCATATTCAGGATCGACCTTCGGTAGAAATTTCTGTGACCGAACAGTCATTTGAGGAGGTGGGAGTTTTATGCCATGAACTCCAAGACTTAAAGATTAACGCCGTTGACTCCCCAGAAGATACCACGTGGATAGCCCCTTTTGTCAAGTATCTGACCAACGGCCATCTACCGGAAAACACATCAGAGGCCAGGAAAATTAAAACCCAGGCGACGCGATATGTGCTGAATGACGGGCACCTATTCAAGAAAAGCTTTGAGGGACCGCTCCTGCGATGCTTATCCCCTTTAGAGGCTGAGGCCGTCATGATTTATGTTCATGAGGGGATGTGCGGGATCCATTCTGGGGCCCGATCGCTATATCATCGTGTCGTTAGAGCCGGTTATTTCTGGCCAACGCTCCTTGAGGATGAAAAGAAGTACACAAGACGCTGCGCTGCTTGTCAACACCATTCTCGAGTTCCCCAATTGCCAGGGGCATCTTTGTCGATGACCCAACTTCATTGTCCATTTGACAGATGGGGGATTGATATCTTGGGACCGTTTCCTCGATCGGTCCAGCAGCGGAAGTTTTGCATAGTAGTGGTTGAATATTATACAAAGTGGATCGAGGCTGAAGCGGTGGCTATTATTTCCAAAAAGGTGGTGAAGCACTTCCTATGGAGGAACATCATAAGCCGCATTCGAGTACCTCAAGCATTTGTATCTGATAATGGACTTCAATTCCGCGGAAAATACGTTCGGGATCTTTGCGTCAAATTGGGTGTCGCTCAACACTTCTCATCGGTAGCTCATCCCCAGACCAACGGATTAACGGAGGTCTCCAACAAAGTTATCCTCAAGGGATTAAAAACTAAGTTGGAAGATTTGGGGGGGAAAGTGCAGCGATCACATCTACGAGGTGCTATGGGCTTACCGCATCACTCCCCGTTCAACGACCCAGGAATCCCCTTTCTCTTTGGTATATGGGTCCGAAGCGGTCAGCCAGTGGAGGTAGCCATAAGATCACCTCGGATAACCCAGTATGCCGAACATTTGAATGATGAGCGAAGATCATTGGACTTGGAAATTATTGAAGAGAAAAGAAACGACATCTATGCGCGCATATGTGTTTATCAAAGAACAATGGAGGGAGCTCATAACAAACGAGTTGTGCCCAGGGAATTCTTAGAAGGCGACCTCGTTCTCAAGAATGTAAGAGTTCAGAGAAATGTTGGGAAGCTGGATAGAAATTGGGAAGGGTCCTATCGGGTCATGAAGAACCTGGGTGCTGGGCTTATAAGCTAGAGAATCTGGAAGGAAGTGAGATCCCCCGAACTTGGAATGTTATAAACTTAAGGCGTTATTTTATATAAAGCATTTGACATATTTGGTAACTCTGAACTTTAAAATGTTTCTTGTGCATGAATAAGTTACAATGGATGCAATACAAAGTATTTCTAGCTAAGTGAGTGACCGATCTTGGAGTTGGATTTTCTGGACGAGTTTGGACTGGTGACCGTAGCCATCATCCATAAGGCTCCCAAGTAGTGTGATCGCTCTGACGAGTCAGTTGCTTCCACGTTTGCTGAGTACTTAGATGAATTGCATACTCCCAGAACTCACTACGAACTCAATTTCCCCTCCAAACGGCACTCATCACCTAGAGGTAGCCCTTGCTCCATTACGTTTAGTCCATAAGCAAGAAACTATGACAGAGTTAACCTGTCAAATGGCAAGCCAAAACTCGCCATGTGACTATTTTAAGAACCGGGTCTTCGGCTAAAAATTTGTCATGGGACTCATGGAGAACCATGGCAACGCCGCCAAAATCATGATATTTTATTGGACGGATTCAAGTGTGATCTCCTGGTATAGTTGGGATTCCCTAACTTACTAAACTTAGCAGGATTCAAAGTTAATTGGTGAAGACCATTCGGTCCATATTTGGCTTAAGCCTCGACCTTATACTTGGAGTTAACTAATGCAAGTTGTGTAAAAGGATGAAATCTTATTCAAAACGGAGTTTACAAATGCAGAAAAGAAAGGACGGGGAAATTTGAATCCTAATATATTTGTCCCTCTTCCTTATCTGCTGCGCGGGACTTCTCTGCAATCCACGCCTTGAGATCCTCCACCTTCTTCCCCCTTTCCTCAACTATTTCGTTGACCGATCTCTCCATCAGGTCAAAGAGGGGATAGTTGGGATCATTCTCCAACGGGGGCTCGTCTAGTTCGGGGATCTCACGGAAGTTTCCATCCTTGGTTAAAGGGTCAAGCGTCTCCCAACGCTCATCTTCGGGATCCAGACCAAACTTGCTAACAATTTGGTCCTTCATATTGTCCATGTATTGGGAGACGTTCGGTCCGTAAACGTTTGCCGCTAAGGCAAACATCAGGGGCGATCGGGCAAAACCCAACAGGGCTTCCCGAACCGTGCCCTCAGTTGATCCTTGGACCCTAACCAAGTCTTCTTTAAGCGCTTCCCGCTCTTTCTTCAAGACATTCTTTTCATCATGGGATTGCATGAGAATCATATTGCTTCCGTCAGATATCTCCTGTATCTGACGCTCCAGCTCCAAAACTCGGGCCGTGGCGGAGTTTGATGCTGCCTGGGCCTCTCCCGCCTTAGAAGTAGCTAAGGACAGCTCAGTATCCGCTCCAAGCAGCTCTCCATTTAAACGGTCACGATCGGCTCTAACCGCTTCCAGCTCTTTCTGTTTGATTTCAACTTGCCGCTGAGCTAAGGCAAGTTGACTTTCCAGCTCTTCAGATGCCGAGGAGATGCTTCGGCTGACCTGGACGGCGGAAGCGAGGTCTAAGGCCCTTCTATGTGCCTGCAAGAGTCATATTGGATTAAGAACATATACCCGATCGGGGCAGCATGAGCTGAAAATAACTTACCACAGCTTGGGATTCCAGATATGCTGACACCAAGCTGGGCAGCGCGCCATCAATACCGGGCAGGTTTTGCTTCCCCTAGAGCCGATATTCTTCAAGGGCGGCATCCTTCCATGAAGGGGGGACTCTTTTTGGTCCCCGGGCCTTGAAAACAGAGACCACCATCTTCTGGATAGCCCCGCGAATAACCTCGGGGTTAGACGAGGACGAGGCTGTCTTCTCCTCGATTGTGACCCCTTTCGTCGGGATCGCAACTGCGGGCCTGCTCACAGTTCACCGCAGCCTTTTATATTGCTTCGGGGCTTCCTCTTCGGGGCCCCGCTTGCTCGTTGACGCAGAGACTGAAGGTCTCTGCGCCCTATCTCCTAAACTGGATGAGGGGCGGACATCTTCCACCGACATGGACCCCTGCAGCAATAACCGCACGACGTTAAGATCCAGAAGGGAATTATTCTCGATTATGTACATGGCAGGAAGGCCTAATGAGCGTATCCTCTTAGAGATAACCTCATCCATCGATTGGGGCTCTGGCCTGTGGCTGTTGGAGCACCCCGATGATCGTGAAGACCCAGCTGCTGCGCTGGGCTTGGGTTTTGACGACTGCAGCTGAGCCTCCTTCTTGGCTTTTGAAGTAGCAGGCACTGCAGCAAGTCGGTTCCCAGACTTTTGTTTCAGTGGAATCTGCAAAAGGAAAATAATGAAGATCAGGAAATATGAATTAAATCAAGCAAAGTCGTACCCGATCCTTCTGACTCAGAAGAGTCAGAACTGGAGAAGATACCCTTCGGGGCAGGGGCTTCTTTTCTTCCTGCTACCCCGATCTCTAATAGCTTCTTCTCCAGAAGGATGTCAATTCTTTTCAGACACTGTTCGGGAGGAGGAAGCATTGCCAAGGTGTTGGAAATATCAGGGTGGGATGGGTTGAACTGGCTTCGGTCCAACTTCCCGATGCCTGGGTGTGTGGTTAGGAAGGTAACTTTCAGCAAGTCCTCTCTCGGGATGTCTATCAAGACATAGCAAGATTCTCATTTATGTATGAAATCTTCCTTGTCTACGATAATACACTCCTTCTTTCGGGTAGCTATATAATATAGCTTGCGACCTCCTAACAACCTTCTGCCCCTACGGGATCCCACCAGGAACATGTTGAAAAAATGCCGGAGGGTTGGCTCTATCCTCTGTTTGTGGCAATAATAAATAAAGGCGATAATATATACGTAACTGCCCGGAAAAAGAGCAAAAGTCGGGCAGTGAATCTCTCGAAGAACGGACGCGACGAAAGGGTGAAGGGGAAATCGCAAGCCTGATCTAAGGGAGGCATAGCTAACGGGTATAGCGATAGCCGGAACGTTCATCTCAGCGGGAAGGAAGCATGGAACGTCTTCCTTCCCCCTCCAGATGGGATAATGGGCTGGAATAGAAAACTTGATCCAAAATGCTTCAAGGTCCATGGTGGTTATATCAGGATACCTAGACCTACGAGGTGCCATGGATGGTTACCTTAAAGTTTGAAAGAGATTTGAAGTTGAGCAACGGTTGAGTAAATCGCCGGAGAATTCCAAAGCTGGAGCAGTCTGTCGCAAAATGTGATAATGGCTGCACAAGGCGAAAATCTCAACTTTTATATCACGAACTGCTCAATCACAGGGTGACACGTCATCTCTGCAGGCGGCTGCAGTCTGACAGTATGTCCCCCCCTTTGAAATACGGAAAGACGTTAGCTATTGCAGAGCCCAGAATTACGTTTCTACCCACAACTGCTATGGATTTCAAATTTGAAAATCCACATCATGAAATTTCTAAGTGCAGGATCGGTCCCCAAGGACGCCGTTACAACCAGTTCGGGTACAGGTTTCCGTCGTTGCGATCGGGCATTTATGCACAAACGATCTCAATATGTTGATCGAACCCCGATCACCACCGCGGTAGTGACAGAGTCCGAGGGGCTAATGATGAGATCCCCGGAACCTGGTACCCCGAATAGGGTCAGGACCAAGCTTGGCCAGAGAAGCCCGAACAACGTAAGTCGAACTTGGAGGCCCAGATCTAGCCCACGTGAGTGAATAGCCCATCCAGATCTTGTGGCCCGATTAATCGTTTACAGCGATCGGTCCCGATGTGTAGGCCCCAACTTCTTGCACGCGCCCAAACCGATCGGTCCACACATTACAGACACTGCTTCGGGCCATTCTTACTCATCCCATGCAACGACAACCCTCGACAATCTTGTCAGAAGCGTGGTCCGGCGAGGGCGTACGAGCCACCAGTGGCCAGAGAGTAGCCGGCTAGTAGCACCGAAAGGTCTAGCGCCATGCAGCTCTGTGAAGCCGTTTCCGGCGGCTGTTCCGCCTGACATTAGCCGACCTAGCCGCAAAGGACATACACAAAACGACACCCTATTATAAACAGCACAGTGAAAGTATAAAAAGAACACTTAGAGTGTGAGAAAAGCATCTTCTTCTGTTTTCTCATTGGAGCTTTCGTATTGAGAAGTCTCTTTCGATTTATTTTCGATTCTTCTCCTTCTCTTTGTTGTCTAAAGAACAAACATGACTTGTATGATCATTAATTTGCTTATTGAACCGACTAAGGACACTTCCTTTAGCCTTAGTCAAGTGGTTTTTTCGTCGGTTTCGAAATTTTCCACTCTAAAATCCTTACGTCTTTTCACATTTGATTCATAATCGTTCTCTACACATCAAACAAATAATAACCGAGTTCGTCTTGCAACGAACCGGTCGACTGTTGACACCCCCGGTTTTCGAACCACAACAATGAGGATAAATAGGGAATTTTTTAAAGGATTTAACCGTGTTCAGACTCAAACATTTATAAATTGACGGTACTTTTATTATTTTTTCATTTTAAGCACTGATACAAATTTTTTTTGCAATTCTAACACTGAATCATGAGACTCAGGAGTCTTGAATTAAAGTTTAATAATTTATTATTTACTTTGTAAAATGAGTTTAAAATTATAGTTTATTAATTTATTATTTACTAATATATATATATTCATGTACTAAAATCGAATTTTAATAATTTACACTTAGATTCTAGTACAAATATTTTAATTTTTTCAATCTCACTACATATATGCAACTTTTAACATCATTTAGGCTGCCGGTAAAGGCAAACAAAGGCGTATTTCCATACGACTTTGTCCGCCTCTACTCCTTCCACGTCAGCATCCATGGTTACATAGGCGCTGAGTTTCCTCCGCGGAAATACACCCCGCGGACAAGGGTTTGGACGCCCCTTGTCCGCGGAAATCATAAATTTAATTTTTTTATTATTTTATTTAATATATAATATATATATTAAATATTAATTATATTTATTTGATAATTAAATTAATAATTTTATATAATATTGATAATTTTGAAATGTAGATAATAAAAACGAAATACGAATAATGTTTTCATATTGGTTCCGAATCACATACATGTCCGGGCCGATATGAGCAGTAGGATCGGTATACCGATCCAGATATCAAATTTTATTTTATTTTATTTTATTTTATTTTTTAAAAAGTTAATATTAATTAGTTTTTTAGGGTTAGACCTGAAAAAACTCGCAAATCGACCCTAATATTTGATACCGGACTGTACGAAAAAAATATCGATACCGATCGAAATTTGACATACCGGACGGTGCAGCTCTAGTATACCGTCCGGTATGAAAACATTGAATACGAATACAATCGAAACGAAATATAAAGAACAATATAAAGTAATATACGACAAGATCATCGAAATAATTAGAATGATCACTATTTTTCGCATTAATAGAAATAATGGAAAATTGATGAGATAGAAAGATAAAATTAAATTTGGAGAGATAAGATGATGTGGATGAAAGAGAAATAAAAAATGATGTGGATGAATGAGAATTTTTAGAAATATAAAAAGAATATGATGTGGATGTGAGAGAATTATGACGTGTAAAAAGATGTATACGGCGGAAATTGTTTTGAGCGCGGACAAGGTTACAGGTAGGCTTAGTAAGTGATGGTAATTGTGATTAATTTAATTGTTCATATAATATATTTATTCAATTAAGAGGTTAAAATATGTTGGTTACCGTTATAATTTGTATTACAAAGGAACAAAAATGACATAATATAAGTATTTTAAAAATTCAATTACACTCAAAATAGAAAATATTAAGTTCGAGTTTTAGCTCGTAAAATAAAAACTCTATGATTTGAATTTCGATTTGATTGAGCATTTCGGTTCGAATCTCAATCAAAATAGAAAAAAATTGATTTGTATTTCAAAAATAGAAAATTTAAATTTTGCCAATATAATTTGTTACGAAAATCAATTTTATTTCATTTTTACAAATCAAATTAAAATTTTCAAAATTTATATTATCAATCTTACTCAAGAATTACTAAAATATGTTTAATTTAAAATTGTGCTCTATTCTTATTGTATTTATTTCTGAGAAAAAATATCATTAAACTAAAGAATTTAATTTAGAAAGATAAGTGGTTCTCATTACATGCATTTACAAATAAAATTAAAGAATAAAATTTAATCAGATAAGTGTACATTATCAAAAGCAGCGGTGCGTCGGTTACATATTTGTAATATATATATTCTGATATAGTTATATTGAAATTTTTCCCGATAAATAGATAGTTATTAGTTAGTTTTTTTGAAAATTTGGGTAGAATAAGTAAAAAGAAATATATTTTTCTTTAACAAATTGGCCCAAGAAGATTAAAGAATTCAATTGTTAAAAAATCATAAAGTTATACATTGAGCAATGAAATTCACTTTAACAATTAAATTATATTGTTCTCAAAATTGACTATCTTAAGATGGTACCCACAAAATATCTGAGTCTTTACTTCATTGTACAAATTTGACACAATGAACTTTATCTCAGTAACCATATGTTATAGATCATGCTTATGCTTATATACACTCTCCAAAGATAAATACACTAGCAAATCTAGTAGATCCATGTTGAATTAGTACAAAACAAAACAAATGATTGTATACAAATTTTGAACTATTTGCAATTTGTTTGACAATGATTGCAACATGTGGAAAAACTCACTCATTTCTTTCAACATCAAATTCATACAATAGGTTATTATGTGTTAACTTATATGGGGATGCATATACGATTGATTAAATTTACAGCCACCTTTGGAAATATCTTTGTATGTGAGGTTTTTTTGCAATATGGACAAGTTCATTACCTTTCTAAAAAATATAAGTTTTACCGATATCTGGTATAATTTTGTAATTATTTTTTTCATGTTCCTTTACATTGCTTGGAGGAATTCAATACTGAGAAGCTCTTTGATTCAACATTGTTTTCACAAAAAATCATCATTTGCTCCACACCTGGATCGAGCTAGCTAACTTTGTCATTGTCATTCGAGAGAGATTAACACTAACCTCAAGTGCTTAAATTTTTTGTTCAAATTTCATCAATGACTTTCTTGACAACTTTAACTTCATCCCGTGTATATCCAAGTAAGTGAAGTTTGTTGGTGATCTTTGAGACTCTATCCATATATTATTTTATTGTATATTTTTCCATCATTGGAAGGCAATCAAATTTTTACTCCAAATGGCTTATGAGTAATTCTTTTATTTGTTATCACCATGAAATTATAGCTTCAATTTGTTCCAAATTTCTTTGGCGATGATACAAGAAACCACTCTTGCTAGAATTGTTTTGTCGAAAGCTGAGTAGATAAAAAATCTGGTTTGCCCTCTTTGAATCGTAAATTCTTCATACCGATTCAATTGTGATACAAAATTTGTAGTAGGTGTCGCAAGGATAATATCAAACACCACTACATCTCATAGTTTTAATGCTTCCATCTAAGCTTGCATATGAACTACCCAAAAGAGATAATGCTCTCTGTTAAACTTCAATACATTACACGCTGATTCATAGGCCATAGATCTTTAGATTCGATATTAATTGTTGTATATAAATCGATATGATATTGAAATGAAACGAAATATTTTTTTGTCAATGAACAAAGTGTTTGTAATAGAAATCTACTACAAATCATTTGATAAAGTTAGAAGTATAACCCCATTACTTCTCTAAATAAGCCACTAAACCAGTATTCACACTAACTTTACCCATAGCTCCATAACTCAAACTAAATCATAATAATGACTCTAAAATAATAAATTAAAATGAATGCAATATATCTTCATCAACTCTTTTAATTCTTGTGTTAATGTCACACTTCACTCCAACTCCAACTCCAACAAATATTGAAAATCATATAAAATCTGACATTGAGGTTATGGTATACCTGAAATACAAAAAAAGGTTCATCATATAAAATCTGGAACGTGGGTTGAGGATATTCAAACCTAAGAAATGAAGCGTCAATTTAAGTGCACAAGGGATTCCACTGGCACAGTAACCAGTCAAAATCTACATAGCATAATGAATGAGATTAAAATTATGAAAAAAACAACATAAACAGTTCCTGCTTTGGGTGAACGTAAAATGGCACCATTAAAAAGTAAATCAGAAATACTACAGAAAATGCATACCATGTGTGTGTGCATACCATGTGTGTGTGAAAATCTGGTGACGGAGCAACCATGAAATAATGCAACAAATATGAACACTAAGGAGTCACATATGGATCTAGCCGTATGAACTGGCTTGATTTGTTTCTTCATCCTTTCTTAGATTAATGTTTTTATTTAATTGACATATGGTTCTATAAACTAATGAAAAACTCTATCACACTCTTAGACTACAGTAACAGCAAGAAAAAGAATGTGAAAACAGCAAAAAAATAAAGTAGCTTTGATAGCCAACAAAGCATTGCCAGAATCAATTTTTAAGAGCAATCAACAAGACTGATACTTACACATTCCTTCGCCATTTCTCAGTAGCAATCAAAATCTAAGCCTCTGTACCAAAGCCACAACTCTTGAGGTAGGAGCCAAATGATCCCTTTGAAGGATAACCGAGTTTACAGAATATTTTTCTCATCAGAGTTTTCTTCCTGAAATCGAAGTAAACTTCTACGGTATTTTGTGGCGAAGTCTCCAGCTGAACAAGTAAAAATAAAGTTAGGAGAATGAGGTGAATAAAACGAGATCCAACGATAAATATACCATCACAGCAGAGACAAACCTATTCAATATTCATAATTATTTAAAAAAAACATCTTATGGGAATTATTAAGATAAATAGTTGTGATGTTTCCATTTGGAAGAACACAATTTGAAGAATAAATTATGAAGAAGATCATGTATCTGTGCTGTCTACTGGTGATTCATTAGCATTAGCTCGCTCCTGAGGCGCATCAACAAACGGCCTAGATAATTTAAACCTTCCCCATCACGGCCTCCACCCCAAAACAGATCGTGTGGTGAAGTTTCAACGAGAACGCATCCTGCCGTTGAAATAAGCATTGAAGACAAATTTGGATAACTCTCGAATTTGCATTTCAGGGCTCTATACATCACTTCTGTCTTCACACTTTCCCAATCCCTTCTCACCTAGACACAATGAATCTCTCAAGTACTAGTACTTGGATCAAAAGCTGTTGAA
The DNA here is from genome assembly GCA_009725065.1 of Utricularia reniformis. Taxonomy (NCBI): domain Eukaryota; kingdom Viridiplantae; phylum Streptophyta; class Magnoliopsida; order Lamiales; family Lentibulariaceae; genus Utricularia; species Utricularia reniformis. Next base: position 146,358 of record RWGZ01001813.1, on the reverse strand, counting down.
ATATGACTTTGTCCCACATTGGAATATAAATGTGGTTTGGATTGGTTTATAAAAGGGAAGGGGTACCATAGTAAATGACTTGTTCAAGTCTTTTTCGGTGTGGTGTCCTCCCCTTATACGCTATATCCGTGCACAACACCATATGAAATTAACCCGACTCTAGAAATTTAACATGGTATCGGAGCGGATTTGGAAAATTCCTAAATGACCTTGTTGGGGTTAGTCCGGTTTAATAAAATTGATCGGTTGGTAATCCACCGATTGTATTGTCAAGTCCAACTTGTAGATAGTTGGACTTGAAGGGGTGTGTTGAAATAGTGACACTTATCCCACATCGTAAGTGGGAAGTTGTTTGGGTTGGTTTATAAAAGAGAATGTGAACTATAGTAAATCTTGTTCAAGTCTTTTACGGTGTGGTCTCCTCCCCTTATACACTATATCTATGCACACTCCCCACGTAAATTGACCTGACTTTAGAAATTTAACAAAAGCTTCATAGTAAGTACCAAATCAGGTGTCTGCTTCTGTGTTTTCCTTCCTATTCTTGCAGCTTCCTCTGGACTTTTTGCTTTCTTAATATCTTCCAAACATTTTTTTGCAACCGGGTCATCCACACCTACAAATTTTTGGGCCTACAATAAATGAAGCAAGTTCAATAATATATTGATACATGTATACTATACATCTGGACCTGATAGTAGTGCTCCACTGTTGGCCAGGTATAAGGATCTCCATTTTCATTTGGTATTTGAATGGGATGCAAAGAAAAATTTGAAAAGGCACCATAAGGATCCCATGTTTTATAGAAGGATATGATGTTTGTTTCATAAGGAGACACAGAAGGATCAATCCCGATCGTTTCCCTTGTTGATGGAATCATTGGGCTCAAATCGGGTATTGGATGAAGAAATCCACTAACAAGCATGTCAGGACCAACCTGCATCACATAAGTTCAAGACAATTCGTTACATTGCACATTGCATCATTCGTTGAACAAAAATGGCTAAGGTATCCGTGGATTTAAAACCAAAGGGAGAAGAACAGCAAATATTAGTAGAAATTTGATGTGAAGCAGTTTGTAAGAGAATAAAAAAGAAAAAAACTGGTCTAACTTGTTCATACAGCACATCGAGTAGCTCCAATGCCTGTGACATCTCTACCATCCCAAGTTCTCCAACGGGAGATGGAGCATCTTTTCCACCGATTATTTTAGGAGCAACAAATGCATTTACCTACTTGAACAATAAACAGTCATGTGTTGAATGTTAAAAAGGCAGCTATTTTAGAAAGTAACATAAGATGTTAGCATAAATTAATCCGTCAAGATTACCAGGACAAACCTTATGTATAACACCAGAAGAAATAGCAGAGGCAGCTAATGTACCACCGCACTCCCATAAAACTGAAAGACAACCTCGATCGTAGAGGTAATCCATCAGAACATTGGGGTTCAAAATTTCAAACTCTACAACTTCAACACCCTTGGAAGCAAGAAATTTCTGAAAACTCCTTCTAGCACCTCTTTGTGTGGCAACTAAAGTTGGAGCCTCATCAACTTCCCACAGGTTTGCAGATTCAGGAAGATCAAGAGATGTTGACATTACAATCCGCATTGGCACATGACCACCTCCATGTCTAGCAGTAAGACGAGGATCTGCATTCCAATATTTATGGGGATCAGAATTTGTATATCTCAATTATCAAACAATTCAAAGCTGAACAGAAATTTCATATTCATACTATCTTTTCGTACGGTATTTCCTCCAACTATTACCGCATCACTCCCACCCCGCAACTCAAAAACATTTTTTCTTGATATTTTGCTGCTTATCCATGATGCATGCCCCGTACTTGCTGCAATTTTTCCTGCAAATTTACAATACTCAAATGAGAAGTGTTTAAACCATGTAAATACATAATGAAAAAATGTATAGTATAAGTGCTTAACAAAATTAATGATAAAGTTTAATAGCTACTCTAACACACCATCTAGAGTCATTGCATATTTCAGCACGGAGAATGGAACCCCACAAGCAGCTCTGTACAGTAAAGGAGCATTCACTAGAAGACACGACTTGAGACTTTCCTAATGGACAAAGTCAAAACCTATAATAAGTTAAAACACAAATCAAGATTCTTTGTAAGAAAAAGGAGTGTACTTTCTTCATATTAAATGACTCGCCTCCAAAATTTTGCACTGGATATCCTCACCGAGAACATCAACCAACAATCCTTCACGCAAAAATGCATGAATTGCTTTTCCCCGAAGATGTTGCAAAGGATGCCTAATACCAATGACAACTCTTGTAATTCCTGCCTAGATTCAACAAGTACTCGGTGCTTTAATATTTGCATATTAATGTGTGAAAGTATATCATGCTAATTGCACATAAAATACACAGGAAGTTAGTACAAGCTCCTGTACACTGCACTTATCAGCCATAATGGATTATTATCATTTATATGACAACTCGAAATACACATTTATGCACCAAATGTTGGATTTCTTACAAGTAAAAGACCACGACACAGGAAAAGATGACAAAGAATAGAAAAAACCTGTATCAAGGCAGAGACAGCGGTTTGGTCCGCAAGGCAGTGACTTGGCTCCATATTAAGATAAGCAGTGGCGCCGCGGCAGCGTTCCCCTGCTGCCTCAACGGCTTGCAGCTCTGCCGGAGTAGTGCCCTGCCCATACAGGTACCCCTCTCCGACCACCACTATTTCACTGTCAGCTGAAGTGGCAGCGATCACGCAACCAAAATTAGGATGTGGCGCTGTGATGCCCGCAGATTTTTCTGCTAAGTGAGCCGCTCTTTTGATGGAAGCTGCGTCAAATACGAGGGATGACGGCGAAGTGGAACAAAATGCAGAAGCCGCTCTACAAATAACGAGGGGAGTAGAATTTGGGGCCAGCGACGAGAACGCCATCGCCATGTCTGGAGAGCGTCTCCTGGCGCTACCTTGCTGAATAAGTACACTGTACAAGTATTAAGTACACACACAAATGTAAATATATTAAATAATTGAAGCACGTAATTTGGCCCATTTAGGCCCACCAAAAATAAAGTTTTGAGCCCAAGCTCTCTTCTCTTCGGCCCGAAATATTGATCCTAGTTAAATTATTGAACATTATTTAATTGCGAATTGAGGTTATTTATGGATGCATATACTTATATGAACAGTTTATTACAAATATTATATTGATAATTAATTTCAAATCCTTTTTCAATGATATCGACTAAGTGCAAATCTCTTTTGGTCAATCAAATATGTCCATCTAGTCCTTCCTACCGACCAAACTAATGTTGATTATTCTCATATACAAAATATAATTGTTACCACAATTACTCATACCCACTAACCACATGACGACTCGAGTCTGATTAAATGTGGATTGGCATCATGAAGTTAAGCTAGAGGGTTTGGTGTTTGATCTAACATGATTCATCATGTATTTCTCTTTTTATTGAATATGTTTTGGATATACATTTAAACTTCTAACTCCTAAATCTCTACATCAAATACCTATATTTTTAGAATATAGAACTCAATAAATCAAATTAGTAAAATCATTAATATCATTCATTTATTTCAAAAATCACAACAATATGTACTTTACAATTTATGTATTATTTTTTAAAAAATTCAAAATTTGGGGTTAATTCTGAAATGATTTTGAAATTTCATAAATTAAATATGAAATTTGAGACTTTGTATTTACACTATTTTAAATATCGATTACGAATATAGACAATTTTCATTTTCATTATGCATAATGTTTGTATAGTTATATTGTTAAAAGATAATCATATCATTTTTTGTTTAGGAAGAAGACACGATTATTTTGTATTTTATACATAATAATGTCATTTTTGTAATTTCTTTAAAAAAAATATATATTTTTTGAATTTTATTACAAAAAGTGAAATGTGAAAAATATATAAAAAACCAACTATTGGATTGTTATGGATGGGTATGAGAAAAAGATTTGCTTTCTCATTTTTTGATAGAATTAGTTCATCCAATGTCCTAATCTGATTGGAGTTTCTGATTTGTTTTAAATAAAATTAGTGTTATTTTCATTATTAAATATTGTATAATGCTTACTCTTGGAGTAATTTTATTAAATTATATAATAAACTAAATTTAGTCCATATTATGTTATATTTCTTAAAACAAATTAGTTTTCGTTAAAATAAGATTAAAGTATAACCACCTCTTAATTTAAAATATCTTTTATTTTCCTTTAGCAAGCAATTGGTTTACTCGGTTTTGTTCTACATTTTTCTCCCAGTTCCCGCGGCAGAGAAGATTCTCGGAGCCTGCGTCTGCGGTTCTGGAAATTGGGTACAACTACAAGGATTTAGTCGGATGCGAGTTATCTGGTCGTTGATTGAATTGATGGCGGCACAGTACACGCAGCAATTTCTTAACAGTGTTTTATCGCAGCGAGGGCCGGCGGCGTTGCCATACGCGGAGGAGATGAAGTGGCACATCCGCCAGCACTTGTTGCATCTCATTGAAGCTTACTCTTCTTTACAGCCTAAAACTGCGGTATTTACGCATAACGACGGCCGTACCGTTAACCTTCTACAGGCGGAAGGCACCGTTCCGATGCCCTACCAAGGCGTTACCTACAACATTCCGGTGATTATTTGGCTGATGGAATCGTATCCGAGTCACGCGCCTCTTGTTTTCGTCAATCCTACCCGCGACATGATTATCAAGCGTTCCCACTCCTTCGTTTCACCGAACGGCGTGGTCTCCATCCCTTACATCCATTCCTGGGTCTTTCCGGCTTCAAACCTGCTTGAATTGGTCCGGAATTTGAGTGTTTTTTTCTCCCGTGATCCGCCCCTGTACTCTCAGCGGAAATCTTCTAACCCTAACCCGAGTCCCAGCCCCCGCCGCAGTTATGGTAGTACAGATTCTTCAGTGGGATCCACGGTGACTCTGCCGGCGATTCCCCAGAACACTGCTACCCTACCACCGCCGTATGGGTCTGGCAGGATAAGGGAGGATCCGGCTGATGTGTTCAAGAGAAACGCAATAAATAAACTTGTGGAGGGTATGAATGGTCATATCAGAGAGTTGAGAAAAGCAAGGGAGGAAGAAATGGAAGGTTTGTTTGGTGTTCAGGCGATGCTCAGGATGCATGAGGAGGATATCAAAAAAGGGCTGAAGGAAATGCAAGACGAAAAGGAAGCTTTAGAGCAGCAGCTTCAAATATTTTTTATGAATGCCGACCTTTTAGAAGGATGGTTAAGGGAGAATGAAGAGAAATTGGGTAACAGTGATTTCAATAGAGTAGATCCAGATGAAGCATTTGAGAATAGTGATCCACTGTCAAAGCAAATGTTGGATTGCACGGCTTCTGATTTATCCATTGAAGATACTATATATGCTTTGGATAAAGCTTTGCAAGAGGGAGCCATTCCACTTGATCAGTACTTGAAAAGTGTGAGACTTTTGTCACGGGAGCAGTTTTTCCATCGTGCCACAGCTTCAAAAGTGAGAGCAGTTCAGATGCAAGCACATGTTGCTAACATGGCTGCCCGATTAAATTCGCAGCAGTATGCCTTATGATGAGGTCGTGGATTATCCATCTTCGCATATGACTTATTTTCTCTCTATTGAAGTTGATTATTGTTTGCAAGATCCATACACTACATTTTTCAGTTTTGTGTTCGTAGAAGACGTTTATAAGACAAAACTTGATGACATGCATATGCTATTTTTCAGTATTCAGGTATTCATTTCTGGTCAATTTATGTTTAGTCTAGTTTTCCAGTCCTTTTCTATGATATTGTTGATGGAAGACGGAGATATTGATCGTATTTTTTATTGTTTCTTTTGATTAATTCGCTATTGAAGTTTCTTCCTTAATAACCCCATTGCTTGAGTTACAGGGGTGATAGTAGTAAGGTGACTTGTGTAAAGTTTCAGTTTTTTTGGATTGCAATGACCAATGTCATCTATTTTTGTGAAAGTGACTAATGAAGAACAGGAGTAGTCAAAGCATAATGGAATTGCCACCAACAAAAGATGTTCAGTTTGGTGATGCCATAGTCGTCTTGACCGACAGTTCGAGTAAGTCTTGAATGAGCTGCTCAAAAACTTATTTATCTCTCGAACGAAGATGCAATATAGTGATAAAGTACGAGTAAAGGTTAGAGAACAAGCTATTGAGTGTGAGATATATTAGTTGTTGTAGTTGAATCGTTCAATCTCATTCCATTCCTTCTTTAGGTTAGGAGTGTTGAAACGAAGTATGGAATACAGATTCCAATTGTCCAATGTTGTTAGCCAATGTACATAAGAAGAGGCCGGAACATCACTTGATGAAAGGGTTGATCGAGAGACTGAAGCCAGTGAGTTTTGCGTACTCGAGTGAGGGTGGACATACTTGAGTGAAAATTACTTAGCATTGTAAAGAGCATCTTCGTAAGCTGTCCACTAGCCTCTCGTTTGATCAGACATTAATACCGATCACTCTCTAAGTGTAGAGATCGATAACAATATCAATCTCTACACTTAACACTAGCGAGATTCTTCTAAGTGCACATCTTTCTCACAAGCACCAACACCGCAGCTTGAGGTTCCATCATGGATACATGGAGATTGAAACCATCATATAAATACCAATGTTTTCATACTGATCGGTACGAAGAAAATCATGCGACACCGATATTTGGACTAGTACAAGGTTTTTGGGTTGGAACTCGGGTTTTGACGGGTCGCCACAGACAAAATAAAAAAAAAATTAAAAATTCATATACCGGTTCGGTACAAAATTTTGACCGATATGAAAACATTGAGAAATACATGAGATTGTAGTATGTTCCGAACAATAGTTGACCATTGATGCATTGGCACGGCAAAAAACTCCACCGCAATCTTTACCTGTGGTATCAAAACATCCTTTCCTCCATGATCAATCAGCACATGTTGTCAATCTTGTTAAAATAGAATTGATTATGCTTAAAAATGTGAGAAATGACATCATATAATGGTTTGATGAATTATTTTAAATGTGGATTATCTTCTTTTTAATCTTGTTTTTTCACGTTCTTCTATCATAATTTCAATTAGACTTTATAATCTCAATAGAAATGGATAAGATGTTATGAATTTTGATAATACATAAACATAAGTTATATGTATATTTTTTATTAGGTTATTTTCTTTTAATTAAATCCCAATAATTACCAAAATATATGTACCTCTAAAACCTAAAAGGGGAGATAGGAGTTAGGAAGGAAGTTGGAGATATACTTTAAAATGTGATAATATACATAAATTTACTACAATAATCTGGATTATTTTTATAATTATAAATCAATAAAAATCCAATAACTAATGGTAAAAAACTAATAAGTAATAACCCTGGGTATGGGATCTTACTAATCTGATTCTGGAAATGGGGTGTTAAAAAAACAAGCTTAAAATGTAAATTACGTATTGGGGAAAGTGCAAAAAACGTTTTTTGCTAAATGCGGCAGAAAACGAGATTTGTGGTCGACAAGAGGAGAAGACCTACCGGTCCGTTTACCTTATTACCTTCTTTCTTTTCGTTCAACGAGATTCTCGCCTAAGAATCTCTATTTTGATTCTGTAAAGACATCGTTATTGTTCTATTTTCAGTTTTTCATAATCAATTTCATTTTCAGCCGATAGGTGCGCATGCAAATACCTTTCTGGGAATCAAATTTATGTTTTTTTGCTAAATCGGTGAAGAGATGCGTTCGTCTTGTCCAGCTGGGTTGGATTTCATCTGGGTCTTTTTTTTCCTATTTCAGGGTTTTTTTTTAATTGGATTTCGCTGTGTTCAGATTTTGAAATATATTCGGAGTTTAAATTGAAGGGTTTATGGAGATCTTTTATCGGATTGCAGTATTTCACATACATTTAAGAGTAGAGGGAAAATTTTCCATTAAGTGTCTGTAATTCTGCTTTTGTTTCCCTGGTGACAATAAAATCTGGATACAGATTCTTGCTTGCATCGCTGGTTCATAACTGCAATTACATCTTCCAGAACAACGTGCATCTTGATGGGTTTTAATTTGTGCTGTTTTTATGCAGATCTTGCTGGAGACCCTCGTCTTCCGTCATTTTCTTATGAAATGATAACATGATGATGATCACAGCAGAGTTCTGAGTTTCAACTTTTTAAATTAGGTCAATTCTTTTCCAGTTCTGATGATGAACAACTTTTGAATTGATTTTAAACGGTTTTATGGCGTTTGTGTATTCTCTGCTCCATTCTATTTGGAGCAACTCCATATTTTAATTCATTTACTATCTTCATATCTCTCCCCTTGTTGAATTTCTGGTTTTCAAGTTGTCTCCAGTCGCATTTTTCTAAAAAGAACTTGTTCTCTACGTTCATTGCAGGATTCAGAATCATGAGTTTTGTTTTTCGAGGCAGTAGAGGTGACTTAGAAGCCGGGTTTCCTGGATTCATCCCTGAGAGACACACCATGGTAACTCTTTCTTCCTTCAAATACAAAAATGCTGTCCCTTTACACCAGTCATTTCGTTTAGTAACACTGATATTTGAATGTTCGTCGCATAGCGTGTACACGCAGCTCGGCCAGTGAATAACAACTCACTCGCTTTTCTAGTTACAGGTATGCTCAATTTGTATTTTTTACTGGTATTAGTTTTTAAGTGTTACTGGGCCCTGGCTTAACAGATTATCTGAATAATCTGACCATGTAGTTCTTTTGCTGTTCATGATTTTGAATTCACACCAAATGTCTACTAATTTTCTGGTTAGTCGCTTTCTTCATGAAATTGTTGTTATGAAGTCCCATGCAGATGTAAAGTGTATTTAGTTGAGTATATTTGTCTTATTTTGAAGCTCTGGCTCGTTCTTGGTGTCTTTTTGATGGCAACGACATTGCGAATGTATGCCACATGCCAGCAACTTCAAGCCCAGGCACAAGCACATGCGGTTGCGGCTGGTGGCCTTCTTGGTCACACAGAATTGAGGCTTCACATGCCTCCATCAATAGCACTTGCAACCAGAGGTAGATTACAGGGTCTCAGGCTTCAGCTTGCACTTCTTGACCGAGAATTCGATGATCTAGGTACGAAATTAGTGTTTCATATTCAAGACAATGTATGTGAACACTTGGATCTTCTTTATTTTAATTACAGTATTTTTATTTGCTTTCGTAGATTATGAAACTTTACGAGCTCTGGATGCTGACAATGTTCCTAGTGCTGCGATGTCTGAGGAAGAGATCAATGCTCTTCCTGTGCACAAATACAATGTACCTGGTTCCAAGAGGTGAGTAATCATACGAGATATCTCTAAATGCCTTGCAACGTCCTCATTCGTTACATACTTTTACATTTCCACAACATCTAATTTTTTCCCTGCACAATGCTTTATATTCGAAAGTGTGGGCTTATCAAAGCTTCAAGCTTCCTCATCCAACCAAGATCAGGTGCACTTGCTGTGATATTTTGCTAGAATTTATGAAAAATGAGACCTATTATTTTAGCTCTCTAAGATTAAATTCAAAACTTGCTGCAGGACCCTAAAATTATTGATGAACAAGTGGGATCGGGATCAAAGGGTTCGGACAATGAATTAACTTGCAGTGTTTGCTTGGAGCAAGTTAATGGAGGGGAATGCATCCGCAGCCTGCCTTGCTTGCACCAGGTATCATCTCTTTTATGTTTTGGCTCCCAATTTGCACTGTTTTTGTTTCAATCATCTGATCCCTTGGTGTCAGTTCCATGCTACATGTATCGACCCCTGGCTGAGACAGCAAGGAACTTGTCCAGTTTGCAAATATCGAGTTAGTTCGAGATGGTCAGGGATCACACAGAGTGAACTTGATGCTATAGACATGGTTTAGCTTGGAAGCAAGAAAGTTAATTATCTATAGATAAACATTTGGCATTAATCCGTAGTGTAAGAATTAAGATGGTAGTGGTTTTGCATATTATTATTTCCATTTTCCCTTGCCTTGGCTTCAAGTTTAGTTGGATCCTTGCAGCCTCTTTCAATACTGAATCAGAGTGAAGACAAGCATTTAAAATGAACCCAACTGAACTTTAGTGTTTTTTAAGTTTATGGTTTTGTTCGAACTATACGAGGTTCCATATTTATACGAGGTGTCATTAGATGGTTCCATATACTACAAAGATAATATCGATGGCTACTCTATGATGGAAAGAGAAGGAGGATAGAAAAGCTTGAGGGAATGGTTGGACCAATGGATATAAAATGAATTCACAAGGTAGTACGGAAATCTGGTAGAAGGGAACCACTCACTCAATATTCTATACCTATTTTTATGTACCATCTATAAAATATGTTTCTATTACAATCACTAAGTTTATGTCGATTAGTCTCTAGAAAACCAATGTATTTTATCGTATAAACTTAGTGGAATTATTTGATTCTTAGAATTATCTTGTAGTCTAGAAAAAATAATGTATTTGTTAAGAAAAAGCTTCAAAAATTAGGTATTTTGTAAAAGTTTGTAAGATATTTCTTGATTAATCTTGACCTACTAAATTAATTTGATAAAAAATAATTTTAGTATGAAGAGGGGAGGTTAATTCATTTGACTAAGTAAAATATTGGGTGTATTTGGTTCTCCAATTAAAAGTGCGGTGAAATGCGATAAAATTCTCAAAACGTGATTTTTAACCAATGTTTTCATACCAGTCCGGAATTACGTATCGATATGAGCGGTACGATCGGTATATCGGTTGATATATCAACCGGTACCAAATTTTATTTTATTTTATATTTAAAAAAAATAATATTTAATTAGTTTTTTAGGATCAGACCCGAAAAAACCCAGAAATCGACCCTAATACCCGATACTGGGCGGTACGAAAAAAAATATCGGTACCGAGCGAAATTTGACGTATCGGACGGTTTACCGGTGGTATACCGTCCGGTATGAAAACACTTTTTAACACACAAAATTATTACTAAAAATAACTATTTAATCATAGTTGCTAAAATAAGCTATGATATTATTGTGATTTAATAACATACTAATTTACTTTACTTCAAATAATTATAATATGATTATATTCATTATATATATTTTTATTTTTACATAAATTACTATCATAATATCATAATTTTATCAATATAATTAAAAATTCATTATTATCATATGACACTAAATCTCACCTCACATCAATATACCTCAATTTTAGCAAGTTAGAACCAAACAAACCTAGGGTAAATTTAGAGATTTATGTTTATTAAGGACATTGATAAAAGAAGCTAATAAAAGATCAAAGAATTTGATTAAAATTGGAAATATAGTTGTGAGAAGAAAGGGATGATAGGGGAACATGAAAAGAAAGATGGAGTGGTGTCCAGATTATATGATAAAAGAGTGACACAGTCACTGACTAACCTGAGCACGAGCAGCGTGGATGGGGTTGGCGGTATGGTGGTCAAAGCATCTGCTTCTGGTCATACTCTACTCTCCTGGGAACACATTAAAGAAAACATCAATTAATAACTTGTGCTTCTCCAGTAAAAGTGGTCCATATCATTCATTGTGATTCCTCCTCATCTTCACAATTTCAGAGACTCAACAACTACAACACAGCACTAACACAACACAACATATGAAGCGACACATGAATTTGAATAGGTCAAGTGAAACAACTACTCATTCAAATTTAACTAATCCCTACGCTTTAATAAAACTGTGTATCCGAGGAATTACGATCGATAATTCCACATTACTCGATCTAGACGGCGATTCCGAAAAGAAGTTTTAGCAATCGGCGTAATCTCTCCAGCAAACAAGCATAATCACACATCTGCGCATTATGTAGAATCTTGCTCTTTGTTCTTTTACAAGGGCACCGCACTTGCGACTGAAAGTGCATTTTCTGTGCGAAGAGGATCTTCTCATCAATGAAGCGGACGAGGATGACCGGCTCTCCTTACAGAGCTTCGATTTCTTAGCAAAGTGAACCGGCGGAATTGCTGCTGAGGCGACGGCCATGAATGACCAGCGCAATTTTGACAGCGTAATATTTGGAAAAGTGACCTTTCGCTGCATTTATTCAGTAGTGAGCATTTTTGAAAAAAATTAATATCATCTTCCAATAAAATTTCAATAAATATCCAAATATTAAAATTATCTTAATATTTTGGTATCACAGCCAAAATAGCGATAAATGGATTATGTTATGCAACCTTATGTTATAATTATTAATTTATATTTCTAAATTTAATTTACAGACTGAACTCAAACTGAAGTTCTCAATGCATGACTTGTAATAATGTTTTTATATCGGATGGTATATCGTTCGATACATCAAATTTTATTCGATACCGAGTATTATGGTCGATTTACGGGTATGACCATAAAAAATTAATTAAATATAATTATTTTTAAAAAAATAAAATAAATTTGATATTCGTCCTACCGTTCATACCGATCCGAATCGATACGTGATTCCACACCGGTATGAAAACATTAACTTGAAAGGTTGACGAATAGGCTTGGATCATTTGCACCATAAACCGCATTCGAAATTCTATTTTTAAATTTCCATAAATTGCCTGCCTTCTAGCAATAAATTTCTTATTAAAATAAAATGGCAAGTAGAAATTAGAATGTTTATTAAATGAAATATATGCAATAATACTCCTTCAGAAGTTGTATTAAATGTAAAATCATTCTCCTTAACCAACTAATTCCATGCTAAAGCGTACTGCCGACTGCTAGTTCAATTTGAGCGCTGGCACCACCCCAAAAGCAAAAACACTTGTGGTAGTAGATAATGTAAATATTACTAAGAATGCATATAAAAAATACACAAATTATTATTTATTTATTATCTCTGCTCTCGAATACAATGAAAAACTAATTATTTATAGAGAATAAAAGATAAATATTATAAGAAATAATATGATAATAAATAAGTACATTTTAAGTGTGTAAATTGAGCACAATTTAAAATTATACTTATCATATTATGTAGTTAGGGGTGGGTACGGGTTCGGTCCAATGGGTTAAACACGTTGAATCCATAAACCCGTATGGGTTAATCCAACGTGTTGAGAATTTTTCTTTGACCTGTTAATGAGTTGAAAATACGGTTCAACCCGTCAATAAGATGACATAAGCTAAACTTTCAATTAAAAAACATTCAATTTTAACACTAAAATAAAATTTAAAAATTAAAAATTGGCCATTTCAACCCAATGATCCTTACGAGTTAAACTTTGCGACCCAACTTGTACATCAATATTTGGCGAGCCAGCCTACGAGTTGACATGTTTATACGGGTTTGGCCGCCCCAACGGGTTTGGCCATCCCATGCCCACTCCTATATATAGATGAAATCTTATGTTAACTTACTTCAAAGCTAGGTTATCGGAAATGCGAAATGTTAAAATGTAGAAACGCAAGAAACAAGAAACGAAGAACGACTAGTTAAAAGTTTCTCTAGATGAAACTTACCTAATAAAAAGTAAAGCATATTATTATAAATATATCATATTAATTTACATTGTGTAATTTTATTTAAGGGCATTCCTTATACTTATATTAATATTTAATTTTATTATAAAAGTAATTTTAGAAATTTTACTTGTGACTAGTCTAAAAATATCTTGGGTATTTATTTTTAGATCAGTCAATTTATAATTAATTTGAAATTAGGTTGTTGTGGGGACACGAGCAATATACGAGGTTGGACCCACAATGTGCGGGCTTACGTCCTCGGGAGAGCGAAGCTCTACCTTGGTTTTCACTATAATAATCNAAATCGCATTGTAAATTTGGTAAAACCAAGTGTAATCTATCTAAATATAGCCTAATATCACGAAAACATGTTGTATATACAAAAAAAGTAAGTTCGAAAACATTATAATTGTGCAAGTCATAACAACACGACTTCATGTTATAGCATTTAAACTATAGTTTAATCGCATAAATCATGGTATAACCAAGTTATTCTTGGTTCTAGCAACATGTATTCGTGTTTTAAAAACATCAATTCAAGTTTAATTGAAATCAAAATCATCGCACCTAGACCATGTGGAACTATGTGAAAAATGAGCACAATGATATTCATGCAAATCACATTGTAAATTTGGTAAAACCAAGTGTAATCTAACTAAATGAAGCCAAATATCACGAATGCTTGTTCTATATACAAAAAAAGTATGTTCGAAAACGGAATGATCGTGCAAGTCATAACAACACGACTTCATGTAATTGCATTTAAACTATTGTTTAATCACATAAATCATGGTATAACCAAGATATTCTTGGTTCTAACAACATGTATTCATGTTTTAACAACATCAATTCTAGTTTAGTTGAAATCAAAATCATGAGACCTAAAACATGTGGAACTATGTGATAAATGAGCCGAATGATGTTTATGCAAATCGCATTGTAAATTTGGTAAAACCAAGTGTAATATATCTAAATATAGCTTAACATCACGAAAACATGTTGTATATACAAAAAAAGTATGTTCGAAAACGGAATGATCGTGCAAGTCATAACAACACGACTTCATGTAATTGCATTTAAACTATTGTTTAATCACATAAATCATGGTATAACCAAGATATTCTTGGTTCTAACAACATGTATTCATGTTTTAACAACATCAATTCTAGTTTAGTTGAAATCAAAATCATGAGACCTAAAACATGTGTAACTATGTGAAAAATGAGCCGAATGATATTTATGCAAATTGCATTGTATATTTGGTAAAACCAAGTGTAATCTATCTAAATTGTTATGGTCCCTTTCTAGGGGGTACCAACAGTCGTCCGGTTCGTTAAAACAACGAACTCGGTTCTAATTTATAAAAGATATGGAGAACGATTAAAAGTTTAAATCAAAGTAAGAACACAGCATATATAGTGGAAACCCCGTACAATGGGGTGAAAACCACTCGACCAAGAGCCGATTATGCTCTTGGTCTTCTCACTAATGAAAATAAGAGAAGTTTACACAAAGCAGGCTAATGAAAATGACTAAGTATAGAAACAGCAAGAATCTGGGCAGCGTAACAGCCTGTTCTCCTGCGTCCAAAGGGTTCTGTTTTTTCCTTCGTCCTGCCCTGCATTTATAGAGTTGCCGGCGAGTGTAATCCACGTCCTGTAACCGCCTCTGACAAGTTTGTTAGAGGTTGTTATCGCAGGATGTAAAACGAGGCTGGGACCGATGCGTGGTCTGCGTGATCGGGCCCGAAGCATGATAAACGTGACAGGGCCCGAAGCGTGGAATGCGTGAGCCTGCAACCGTTTCATAACCGTTCGGACCGAACCTCGGAGCCAGCTGGCAGATAACGCTTATTTACACCAAGGTTATCTTCGTTCCTCCGTATTGAACATCGGGCCACTCTTCCTAAAGGTGTGTGTAATTGGGCCGTGAGAATTCGTTTTGATTATTTAAATTGGCCCAACCGTTATCGGGCCTTACCCATTGCAGGGTACCCGGTCCTAGAGTTCTCATCACTAGCCCCTCGGGCTTGATTGCCAATCGCAGAGGTGATACAAGGCCGATCACATGATGTTTATACATTCATGAGAACTGGGGACCGTACCTGTAGATAGTGAGAGTCCAGGGGACCGATCTTTGCCTTAGAGCAGGGGCAGATTATGCTTAAAATTTACTAACATCGGTTTAAATTATCTTTTTACCCTTGATATTCTTTAAATATTAATATCTTAGCCCGCGCCTCTTCATATTCGAAAGTTCAAAAGGCGTGATGAGTACAGTCCGTACTGTCACAGTTGTGGACAGTGTTACGTGGCAGCACACCATTGGTTGGGAGATTAATATTTAAATCGGGGTTCTGGGCACTGTTTATTCTCATCGTCATTCTCGTGAGA
This sequence comes from Utricularia reniformis, assembly GCA_009725065.1. Classification (NCBI taxonomy): domain Eukaryota; kingdom Viridiplantae; phylum Streptophyta; class Magnoliopsida; order Lamiales; family Lentibulariaceae; genus Utricularia; species Utricularia reniformis. The sequence continues at coordinate 130,487 of RWGZ01001813.1, read as the reverse complement.
AAAAACTTGCAGTCAAGCTCTGTGCCTTCAACCGCTGTTTCGCCAAATCGCCTCTCAATCCTTTTGTTTTCTAAGGTAACCGCTTATGGCTCCTCATAAAACGCGTTATCCCTCTATGTCTGAGTTAGACATTGAGGAATTTAGGTCTAGGTTTTCAATCCCGGCACATTACTCTATCTGGAAGGGACGGGAAGATGTTCCCTGTTTCCTTCCGGCGGAGATGAATGTGCCGGCGTCCGCTATTCCAGTAAGCTACGCCTCTTTAAGGTGCGGGCTTCGTTTTCCGCTACACCCTTTTGTAGCGGCCGTGCTTAGGGAGATCCACTGCCCCACTTTTGCGTTATTCCCGGGCAGTTATGTATATATTATAGCGTTTATCTTTTATTGTCACCAACAGCGTCGGGCCCCAACCTTAGAACATTTCTTTAACCTGTTCTTGGTTGGGTCCCGAAAGGGGAAAGGTCTGTTGGGGTGTCGTAAGTTATACTATATAGCGGTGCGCACCAAGGAGTGCGCCATTGTAGATAAGGAGGAGTCCCTCCATGCGTGGGAGGTTTGTTATGTGTGGATGACAGTTCCACAAGAGGATCTGTTGAAAGTATGGCCACGCTTAACACACCCACGCATAGGGCAATTGGACCGAAGCAGGTTCAACCCCTCTCGCACGGACACCGCAAACACTCTTGCGTTGTTCCCCCCTCCCGAAGCACGCCTTAAGCGAATAGATCTGCTTCGGGAGAGAAGATTAATAGATATAGGTGTTGCGGGTAGGACCGGAGCCCCAGCCCCGAAGGGGGTTTTATCTTCTAGCTCAGATTCAGATCCATCAGAAGGATCGGGTATGAGATAATACTTGTGTTTTACTTAACCCTGATCCTTATGTATTCGTTTTGCAGATTCAACTGAGACGATGCCGAGCGCCCGTTTTAAACGCATGGCAGCTACTTCGGTCCGTCCCTCTGAGGGACAAAGGGAAGCATCGGGCAGCGCCGAGGCAAGTGAATCGGCAACGGGGGGCACGGTGGTCCCTTCGGGGTCAGGGAACCCCCCAGTCCAAACAACCAGCAAGGGCACATTGACCCTTCGCTGCACCGGGCAGTCCTCAAGCGGAGAGGGGCCTGCCTTTCGGGTATTTGGAGTTGTAGAGGAGGTGATAAAGGCTCGGATTCGTTCTTTGAGCTTATCCAGCCTTTATCAAATCGGTAATAGTTCCTTTATTAACGCTAAAACTATTACTTTGTTGCTGCAGGGAGCCGTTCCCGTGGAGAAGGTTCTCCCCGGTCCTCCGCTTAAGCCGAACGTCTCCCTGCCGCCGGTCCCCTTGGGAAAAGGAAAGAGGGTGGCCGAAGCAGAGCCTCCGCAGGAGCTGAAGAGGCTGAAGAAGGGAGGTCACGCTCCGGTCCCCAACAAGGGGATCGTTTTGAAGGAACCTGGGCAGGGCCCGAAGACGAACTCCGATTGGGGAGTTGCTTTGGATCTGCTGAGCAGGTTCAGCAAGAAGAGGAAGCTGTCCTCCTGGCGGAGTGCCTTTGTGAAGGACTTCCGCCTTTTTGGGGAGCAGAACCCAGATAACGTCCAAGCGGACGTATCTGCAGAAGATATCATGGAAAGCTACCTTGACCTCACATCTAAGGTAATTCTTAGTTAACTTGAGGCCCGAAGCTTTATGCTTAACCATGTATTGTGTTTTGCAGATGTTGAGGAAAGCTTTCACAACGGCCATCACCATGGATAAGTACCAAGGCGATGGCGTTGTATCCCAGAAAGTCCAAGAGCAACTTGACCTTGCAAAAAGGCAAGTTGAAATAAAACATGGGGAATTGGTCACGGTACGGGAGGACCGTGACCGATTGGACAACGAGCTGCTAAGAGCCGGGACCGAGGTCTCCCTCTTAGCAGATAAGGTTGCTGAGCTGGAGAAGGTTGGGGGAACAGCTCAAGCAAGAATAACCGAACTGGAGACCCAGCTGCGGGCCAAGGACGAGGAAATAAACCAAGTCCAAGGTCGGGCCCAGGAGAAGCGAAATAAGCTGAACGAGCTTCTTCTTCGGGCCCAGGAGGAAAAGACGGCCTTGGACGAGGAGTTGGCACGTGCCCGCACTTCGTCTGAAGCTTCGGTTCGGGAAGCGGTTTTGGGGTTCGCTCAGTCCCCGTTGCTGTTCGCTTTAGCGGACAACATACACGGGGTTTACACTGCGAAGTATCTGGACAATATGCGAGAGCAGATCATCCAGACCTTCGGGCTTTCCTCTTCGGACGAGCGATGGAAAGTGATCGAGCCACTAGAGAAGGATGGCAAGTTCCAGGTTATTCCAACTTTGGAAGAGCCTGTGTTAGAGGAGGACCCTTTCTTTTATCTCTTTGATGAGATGGAGAAAGCGGTCAACCAGAAGGTGGCCGATCAGGAGGAAGAATTAAGGCGGCTCGCCGAACGGACCGAACCCCAGGAACCCGAGGCAGAGAACAATGAAGAAAGAGCCGAGGCAGAAGACCCCGAAGAGGGGCAAATTAGCTAGGCATTACTTTGTATCTGCCTTCTTTCTTCATTAATAAAAAATTTCCTCTCATTTCTTTTAGCTTTGTTTGTTTTATTCTTTTAATCGCAGACGTGAACAAGTACAACTAAACTAACTTCGTAGTGAATTAATAAGTTTCACCTTAACGAAGTAGTTTGTCTTAACTTCAGAATAAACTAACAAGTATAAGATCGGGGACACTTAAGAGGTAGTAACCATCGGTCCCAGACGTTATATTTAGTTCATTTATGTCCACTTTGATTGGATCGGTCGTTTTACGTGGTGTATGGGTCACTCTTATTCCGTCCTTGGAATCATTACATGATTGAGTAGGCGTGGTTTACGTTAGTTATGAGTTTTTGCAGGCTTTCGCCGAACCTTGGTTCTATTAAAGTCCCTTAGGTTTTACCGGTTAAGCTTGGCTCATAAAACGTTTTAAGCGAAGACCGATCTTATGTTTTGATATGCTGACCATCATTCCTTTCGTTGTGGCAGATTTCGCAGGTACAAAAGGCCATCTCTAAAGACTGAATGCCGTTGGAGGGAATATCTTAGTTCGTAATGAGTTCTGGGAGAATCACAACTCATCCATGGGGCTGGGCAAGTGCAGGAGCATCTGACTCGTCAGAGCGGTCACTGCAACTTGGGAACCTTGCGGACAAGAAGCTTCGGTCACCAGTCCAGATTCGTCCTAAGTTTACACAACTCCAAGATCGGTCCATCATTCTATTAGAAACAGTGAACTTTTGTACTTACTAGTTTGCTATTTACGTTTAATGGAATGTCTTTTATTGAGTCACACATTAATTGAAAAATCATAAGAAGTATCGCCTTAAATTCATGACATTCCAAGTTCGGGGGACCTCTATGCCATCCAACGTTTCAAGTTTATACGCACCTGACTCCAATTTCGCCGATATACGATATGGTCCCTCCCAATTTCTGTCCAGCTTCCCAACATTCCTCTGCACTTTAATGCTTCTGAGGACAAGGTCGCCTTCAAAGAATTCCCTTGGGAGGACCCGTTTGTTATGGGCACGTTCCATATTTCGTTGGTAAGCACGCATCCGTGCATAAACTGCATCTCTTTTTTCTTCAACCATCTCGAGGTCCAATAATCTCCTTTCACCATTCATATGCTCGTCATATTAAGATATCCGAGGTGATCGGATGGCAACCTCCACCGGGCTAACAGCTTCGGTCCCATACACCAATGAGAAAGGTGATTCCTGGGTTGTTGAGCGAGGTGTAAATCGGTATGCCCATAGAACCTCGTAGATGTGTTCAGGCCATTTACCCCCAAAGTCTTCTAACTTGGTTTTTAATCCTTTCAGGATAGCTTTATTAGATACCTCCGTAAGTCCATTGGTCTGGGGGTGGGCTACTTATGAGAAATGCTGAATGATGCCCAATTTGGAGCATAAATCTCGTACGCTTCTTCCTCGGAACTGAGTCCCATTGTCAGATATGAGCGCTCGCGGAGCCCCGAAGCGGCTTATAATATTTCGCCAGATATAGTGCTTGACCACTTTTTCCGAGATGATGGCTACAGCTTCTGCCTCGATCCACTTTGAATAATATTCCACCGCGACTATGCAAAATTTCCTTTGCCCTATGGACCTGGGAAAAGGTCCGAGGATGTCGATCCCCCACTTGTCGAAAGGACAAGGTAGTGGGGTGATCGATAAAGGAGCCCCGGGTAATTGCGGAAGTGGGGCGTGATACTGGCATATTGCACAACGCTTAGTGTATTGCTTGGCATCAGCAAGCAGTGTTGGCCAAAAATACCCGGCTCTGATAATGCGGTGGTATAAGGATCGGGCCCCCGAATGGATGCCGCAAATTCCTTCATGAACATAAATCATGACGGCTTCGGCCTCAATAGGAGATAAACAACGCAGAAGCGGGCCCTCAAAGCTCTTTTTAAACAAGCGTCCGTCAACCAAAGTGAATCGTTTAGCTCGGACCTCTATCTTTCTGGCTTCAGATTTATCTTCAGGGAGATATCCGTTTGAGAGATATTTGATAAAGGAGTCCATCCAATTGGGTTCTCCTGGAGATTGCGTAACATCAATATTCAAGCCCTGGAGTTCATGACATAGAGCCCCGATTTCTTCAATAGACTGTTCGGTCATTGAGATCTCGACCGAAGGTCGGTCCTAGATGTGGACCGAAATAGTACTTGGCTCAATATCAGGTATGCCCGAAGCCAATCTGGCCTGTGCGTCGGCAACCTTGTTCTGCTCTCGTGGCACATGGTCTAGCGAGAATTCACTGAACTTCTTAGATAGCTCCAGAACTTTAGCGCAATATAACTTCATCATCGGATCATGAGTTTCGAATCTCCCTGCGAATTGTTCGACTACTAACTTTGAGTCTGAGAACATTCGCACTCTGCTAACTCCCATTTTGCGAGCAAGGGCCATTCCAGATAATACTGCCTCATATTCCACCACGTTATTTGTTCCAGCAAAGGAGAATTTAACTGCGGAATGAATAAGGTCACCTTGTACAGTTGTTAAGGTAATGCCCGCTCCTCTTCCTCCGAAGGTTGATCCATCTACGTGGATCGTCCATCGATCATCCTCTTGGTTGATATAAATGGCCGATCGGGTCATTTCAACCACAAAATCGGCGAGAACCTGAGCCTTGATCGCCCTTCGGGGCAAGAATTCCAGGTACATAGCACTGAGTTTAATCGCCCATTTAGCCAATCTCTCATTCAAATCCTTTTGCTTAAGTAGCACTTTCAGAGGTTGATCCGTGTAAACATAGACCGTTCGTCCTTCGAAATAATGCTTCAGCTTGGACACAGCTTTTTTCAAAGCTAGCATGAATTTTTCCAAGGTGGAGTACCTGGTTTCAGCAGATACCAGAGAGTGGCTGACATAATAGACAGGTCTGTGAATATCGTCACGTATGGTGACTAGAGCTGCGCTGACGGCAACTTCGGATACCGCAAGATATAGTCCCAAAGGTTCGTCACAAGTCGGACTTACCATCACCGGGGGAGTGCTTAAATAAGTCTTCAGCTCAGAGAAGGCCCGATCGCATTCTTCGGTCCAATCCATATGGCTAGCTTTTCTTAGCACTCTGAAAAAGGGTAAGGCCCGATCTGTGGACTTCGAAATAAACCTGCTCAATGCGGCTAGTCGGCCAGTGAGCCTTTGAAACTCTCTCTTATTTCTCGGAGGTTGCATATCAATGATAGCTTGTACCTTTTCAGGATTAACCTCTATGCCTTTCTCTGAAACATAATATCCTAAAAATTTTCCACTTCGGATCCCGAAGCAGCATTTGTTCGGATTTAGTTTAAGCTTATATTTTCGGCATACTTCGAAACAACGAGACAAATAAGAAAGATGGTCTTCATCATTCATAGATTTAACAATCATATCGTCAACATACACTTCCATCATATGGCCAATTAATTCTCTAAAGATTCTGTTGACCAACCTCTGGTATGTTGCTCCAGCATTTTTGAGACCGAAGGGCATAACCACATAGCAATAAACCCCATCTTCGGTCATGAATGATGATTTCTTCTGATCTTCCTCAGCCAAGAAGATCTGGTGATATCCAGAATAAGCATCCATGGTACTCATCATGGTGCTTCCAGCAACAGCATCCACCAGTCGATCGATGTGCGGCAGAGGGAAAGGATCTGATTCACAGCTTTTGTTTACATCGGTAAAATCGATGCACATTCGCCATTTCCCGTCTGGCTTGGAAACCACTACTGGGTTTGCAACCCATTCAGTATAGTGGATTTCTCGGATAAATCCCGACCGCAATAACTTGTTCACTTCGGCCCGGATGATCTCAATTTTTTCAGGAGAGTAACGTCTCCTTTTCTGTCTGACAGGCTTCGTTCCGGGCTCGGTATTGATCCGATGTTCACTATCGGATCGGTCAATCCCCGGTACATCATCCGGGGTCCAGGCAAATATATCCACGTGGCTTCTCAGCAAGTGGATCAATTCTCTTTCGAAGTCGGGGGCTAAATGAGCCCCGATGCGAGTCGTCTTGGTTGAGTCATCCTCAACCAGATTAATCAGTTTGAACCCTACGGGTTCCATCGCTTGCCTCGGGTGCGGAAGCTCTTCCAGCAAATCCACCCGAGCTTTCTTTATTGGTGCCAACGTTCGGCACGAGCTCAAGTAGCATTGTCTAGCTACTTTCTGGTCCCCCTTAACAGAAATAATTCCATGGATGGAGGGGAACTTGAGCATCATATGATAAGTAGAAGGGACCGCCTCGAACTTGCTTAGGCCGGTCCGTCCAATAATGGCGTTGTAAGCCAAGTCGACTTCAACGATAATGAATTCCAAATCTTCAGAACGGTCCTTGGATGGCTCTCCAAGGGTAACGGGGAATAACATCTTCCCACAAGGAATAACACTCCTTTGGTCGAACGACCAAAGAGTTATGTTGGCGATCGGCAGATCATGAGCGACTGCTCCCAACATTTCGGCGACTTCGCGCTTCATCAGATTGCACGAAGCCCCAGTGTCCACCAGGATTCTGTGGACACGACGATTCCCGATGACCCCTGTAATGGTGAGGGGGTCGTCACAGGGATCAATGATCCCCTCCCGATCAGCCGGGGTGAAGATGATGTCCTCTCTGAAGATGGAGGACCGATCCATAGGATCATACTTTACCAGCGCCACAGATTCGGAGCTCTCAGCAGAGTCTCCACGCGCCGTTCTCTTTCGGTCCCGGACCGACTCATTTATTCTCAAACCGCCGGAGATAACATAAATATCTCCGGCTACTTCTCTAGGTGCCGCCTCATTGCGAGGAGGTTGGGCACCATTACCAGCAGGTGGGGGAGCAGCATGCTCCTGTCTCCCTCCTTCGTTCTGCGGGGCTCTGCCGCCACGGCCCCGCCATCTTCTCCTACGGCCCTGACCACGGTTCTCACGACCGTGTTGGCCTCTTTCCTGCTCTGGCGGAGGAGACCTTCGGTCCTCCGTCCGGTCATTGTAGTTTCGGGGCTGTCCCCGATTATCTCTTCCCCTCGGCCTGTGACGATCGTCACCTTGATGGCCCCTTCGGGGGGATTCCGCTCTTTTGCCCTTCTGACCGTTTCGGTCGGGCTTTTCTTTACCCATTGCTTCTACCGTCTCTTTCAGCAACGGGCACTTCAGGGTTGGGTGATCGCGATTATGATGAAGCTCGCAATACACCCGCTTGTCCTCCTGCTTCGGGGGGACATCTTTTTCATTTACAGCCGCTACTTCTCGCGACTGTTTCTTCGGGTAGGAAACCCGATGATCACCTGCGGGCTCAGAATTCCCGCTAGGCTTCCGATAACCAAGCCCCAGCGCTTCATCCACCTTAATATATTTGTTGATTTTCTGGAGAAGTTTCCCCAACGTGGGTGGTGGGCTTTTCACTAAACTGGCCGAGAGGCCGCACGGTCCTAGGACCTGCTGTAGAATATCGATTTTGTCTCGGAGTTCGAGTTTGATGCCTCGGGCGGTCCTGTTGAATTTTTCCATAAAGGACTGAAGGCTCATTTTCGCCGGAATATACTTTAGCTGATATAGTTCCTGCCTACTTCGGGGCGGTCCTACATTAGGAGCGAATTGCTCTGAGAATGCCAAAATAAACCCGCCATACGACTGTATGGATCGGGCCGGCAGATTTTTGAACCAGGTTCGGGCATCGCCTTGCAATCCTGCCGCGAAGATACGGCACTTCAATGAATCCGAGGCCCGAACCGTTCCCATGCGTAACTCGAAATCAGCGACGTGATCAATAGGATCACCATCGCCTCGGAATGTCGGCAACAGCTCGGGGTTGCGATAATGTCGATCTGGGACTGCTGCCCAGATTTCTTCTGAGATGGGGAGCATTAAATCTCCCAAGGCGGCTGATACGCCTTCAGATTGCTGGGATGACGCCTGGACTGCATGTAAATTATGCCACCAATCGTCATCGTTACTGCGCCTGATAGGAGCCTCCATAGCCCTGTTAAATAAACCAGGATTGCGTCCCAGATTCGGTTCGCAATCCCTCAGTGTGCGCATACTCTCTAACTCCCTGGTGATCTCATCTATCCGTCGCTGCATCTGCTCCTGGTCATTTCCCGGAGCGGGAGTTAGGGCTCTAGCCGGAGGGGGAGGAGTAGATCGATATCTAGGCCTCCTCGTATTAACGCCACGCCTGAAGGCTTCTTCCTCATCAGAGCTGCGTTCGTCGGGGTCACTTTCATACCCTCTGTTTCTAGGAACAGGGCTTGAGAAAGCCGGTGGTTCTGCTCCATTTTTCTCCGTCGTAATTTCCAGTACCACCTTCCTTACGACAGCCTCCAAATCCTGTAATGTGAATGTTGGTGCTGGAAGACTGTCGGGAAGCACGTCACTATCATTTGTCGGAGTTCCTGATGCCATGCCTTTGATTATCCTATCCCAGGAAGAGAACTCAAATGGGATTAGAAAAAATCGTCCCCACGGACGGCGCCAAACTGTTATGGTCCCTTTTTAGGGGGTACCAACAGTCGTCCGGTTCGTTCAAACAACGAACTCGGTTCTAATTTATAAAAGATATGGAGAACGATTAAAAGTTTAAATCAAAGTAAGAACACATCATATATAGTGGAAACCCCGTAAAATGGGGAGAAAACCACTCGACCAAGAGCCGATTATGCTCTTGGTCTGCTCACTAATGAAAATAAGAGAAGTTTACACAAAGCAGGCTAATGAAAATGACTAAGTATAGAAAGCAGTAAGAATCTGGGCAGCGTAACAGCCTGTTCTCCTGCGTCCAAAGGGTCCTGTTTTTTCCTTCGTCATGCCCTGCATTTATAGAGTTGCCGGCGAGTGTAATCCACGTCCTGTAACCGCCTCTGACAAGTTTGTTAGAGGTTGTTATCGTAGGATGTAAAACGAGGCTGGGACCGATGCGTGGTCTGCGTGATCGCGCCCGAAGCATGATAAACGTGACAGGGCCCGAAGCGTAGAACGCGTGAGCCTGTAACCGTTTTATAACCGTTCGGACCGAACCTCGGAGCCAGCTGGCAGATAACGCTTATTTTACACCAAGGTTATCTTCGGTCCTCCGTATTGAACATCGGGCCACTCTTCCTAAAGGTGTGTGTAATTGGGCCGTGAGAATTCGTTTTGATTATTTAAATTGGCCCAACCGTTATCGGGCCTTACCCATTGCAGGGTACCCGGTCCTAGAGTTCTCATCAATAACGTTTTAACTTTACAAAATAAAAAAAAAGAATATAATATAATAAAAATATCGGATCGGGTTGGATATGAATTTTGAAAAACCGTATCCGACCCGAAACCGCATCAAATCCGATTAAGTATTTGTAGTTCGGATAACAGAAAAATCGGTTCGGATACGGTTCGGTTACCTCTGTTTTTCGGATCACCAGATTTTCGTACACACCCCTAGTTTCATGTTTGGAACACTTCCAAATCACTGCTCTTTCATTGAGCGTAAAACACATATCCAGATTGCGATTTGCAATCATCTTTACTAGACTGAAAAAATCTCATCTGCATATCATGGTATCTCTAGAACGAATCCTCCATAGACCAAGAATAAGTCTCTAGTTCTTGTCAAGTACTTGAGAATATTCTTAACCGAGGTCCTATGCTCCATCTCAAGTATATATTGGTATCTGCTTGTGACACTTAAAGCATGACATATATAAGGTTTTGTACACTTCACTGTATACATGATTGACACAATCAATGAAGTATAAGGGATTGAAACTATTCTATCATTTTTCTTGTTATGTCTTGGGACACATTGCTTTTGATAAATTTAAGCCACTTGTTATTGGTAGAAGCCCTTTCTTTGATTGATCTATTTTGAACCTCCTCAAAACTTTGTAAACATAGTTAGATTGTGATAAACCAATCAACTTTATCGATCTATCTCTATAGATTCTTTTTCCTAAAATATAGGCGGTTTCACCAAGAACTTTCATAGAAAATATCTTAGATAACCATATTTTGACAGACTGTCATCTACATACAATATTAGGAATATTATTTTACTCCCACTAATTTTCTTGTACACACAAGGCCCATTCAGATTTTGAATAAAATCAAACTCTTTGACTGTCTCATCAAAACGAATGTCCCAACTTCGTGATGTTTGCTTTAGCCCATAAATTGATTTATGTAACTCACACACTCTATTAGAATTGTCATCCAACTTGTCCGAATGTAGCCTTTTAACGAAAGCTAGACAACCATACTTTCAAATGAGACTAAATTAGTTTTCTTCCGGTCCATATCTCATATGGTGTCACATTGGCAATATTAGAAATATCTTTAGAACAATTCTTTTAAGATACATCTAGTTTTTGCTCCACTATTTCTGAGACTGATATAGAAGGCTTTCTGTTCAAAACATAGGCCGGAGTCTCTAATGCATAGCCCCATAGGGATATCGTTGTCTCAGACTTGCTCATCATCGATCGAACCATGTCTAACAAAGTTCAATTTCTCATTTCTTACACATCGTTATGTTCTTGTGTTTGAGGAAGTGTCCATTGAGAGAGAATTTCATTTTCTTTAAGATAATCTAGAAACTCTCGACTTAAGTATTCACCACCTCGATCTGATCGAAGAATCTTGACACTTTTTTCGAGTTGTTTCTCTACTTCCATTTTGAATTCCTTGAAATTTTCAAATGACTCATATTTATTTTTCATCAGATAAGCATATCCATCTCTCGAGTAGTCATCAGTGAAAGTTATGAACTATAGAAATCCACCCCTAGCTTGAATATTCATTGGACCGCATACATCACTATGTATTATTCCAAATAGTTCGTTTGACCTTTCACTTTTTCCTTTAAAAGGTAATTTGGTCATTTTCCAAGTAAACATGATTCATATGTATCAAATGATTCATAATCAAATGGTTCTAAATGACCCGCACTGAGCAATTTAGATACACGTTTCTCAATTACATGGCCAAGTCGACGATGTCTCTTGTAGGATTTCAATTGATTATCTTGCTTTGATTTCTTTATACATATGTTAATTTTTGGATCATTCATGTCTAGTATATATAAATCATTATTCATCGTTTAATTTGCATAAACAATTCTATCAAGAGAAAGAAAAAAAGACTATCTTTTATTCTAATTTCGTAATCTTCCTCATTGAGGCAAGGAATGTAAATAATGTTCTAGACAAAACATGAATAAAATAAAATTTATTTAAATCTAAAACAAGTCCAGTGGACAAAGAAAGAGAGACTGTCCCAATAGCTAAATTATCAACTTTTGCCCCATTACCCACTCGAAAATCAATCTTCCATTTTTGCAAGCTTTCTACTGTTTTTCAGTTTCTACATGTTCATACAAGTATGAACACCACAACCAAAACTAAAAATTCAAGAACAATTTCTTGAAACAATATTGATTTCAATCATATGTATACATGAAGATATAGTCTCACTACTCTTCTCATATTTCAATAACTCAAGATAAGCCTTACAATTGGACTTCCAATGGCCAACTTTATTACAATTAAAACAGACACCTTTATAGCTTTCAGTTTCCTTGGGTTTTTTTAATGCCTACTTTTGGCTTTGGGGCTTTCTTTGCATGATTTATTTTCTTAGCTTCATGTTTGCTTGGTACAAGCAACACTTGCTTTTGATCCATTTTTATAGTTGGCTCAACAGACTTGAGCAACTGGATCATCTCGGTTATTGAGTGTTCCAGGTTATTCATAAGATAGTTCATCATAGAGTGAGAATAATCCTGAGTCATTGAATTAAGAATTAAGTCAAGACTTAATTTTTTATCCATTGTACAACCTAAATTGTCCAATTTTTCGATATATCCCAACATCTTCATAACATGCTCAGATGCTGAACTTCCTTAAGCCATTTTTGTGTTATAAAGCAATTTAGATGCGTTATATCTCTCAAAACGAGACTGTTCACCAAAAACCTCCATGAGACGAACAAGCATGTCAAACAGTTTAAGCTTCTCATGTTGTTTTTATAGCTCAGGTGACATCGATGCAAGCATGATACATGAGACAATCTCGGCATCATCCAAGTGTTGTTGAAATCCTTTCATTTCCATGTCATCAGCATAAGATGCCGGCACAGGTGGAATGACTTCATCTATCACATAGATCAACCTTTCGCACTTGAGAACAATTCTCAAGTTTCTATACCAATCATCAAAGTTTGGTCCCACCAATTTATTGGTCTCTAAGATACTTCTTAAATTAATCGAAGAAGACATAGTCAACAATATGAAAATTTGAAGTTAATCAAACATAACTCAAATTAATAATGCAATTTCATAAAAGGAATTCAATATATCACATTATAAATTTTATCAACATAAAATTTCATATATGATACAATTAATCCTATTTAAAATTCACTTTCCGAGAGATGTCTTTTAGAAGATATTATGATTAAATATACATAATTAGTCACAATATATTAAGAATCAAATTCAACAATCATATAATACTGAAATGCACTAAATGAATTTATAAAATATGCATTTCCTATTATTTTATCAACATTCATAAAATCAAATATTTCATAATGTTTCAAAACAACAACTTATCCAAAATCACCACATCAATCTTAACTTGGGTTAACAAATTTTTGTGGTTAATAAAGGTAAGCAACTTTTGCTAATTACATCTCATGTAACTATGGAATTTTCCAGTTATCAACTTTTGACATAATGTATCAAATACATCTCCCATTCTTTTCCTCAATTCGAAATAATCTTGACTTTTGCCAACAAATTACTCGAATTGTTAAGTCGAACCCACTACTCAGGAATCTAATTCCATTACTTGAATATATTGTTTGTAGAGAGGGTTTAACTTTGGCCAACAACCCTTGCTCGAAAAACAACTCTTCATTCAAATCATATTAGTGGAAGGTTAATTGACTTAATATCATGGAATCAATTCTACAACGAATTTACCGAAACCTCATTGCGATACTACTGTATGGATATAGGACCGCACTCATGTATCAAAACACACATTCGTATCACATATGGTGAGTAGCGGAATATAATTTTTTTCCTATTCCTTAGTATATGATCGGTAAATCCATCAAGAATTAAAAATCATACCTTTGATTCTCCGATAAGCTTCGGTGGTCGTTAGTGTCGAGATAAACTCCGAGATAAGAAAAGATTTCTTCTTGACACCAAGTCTCCAAATTAGGATGCCACCTAACGAAAATCCACACATTATCGGATCTTTACAATGTCGGAATAATCTCTGCTAGAACATTAGATTGAGACATTCACAATCATTCAATATCTAGAAGATTAAGTGAGCGGCTATAGTTTTGTTACTCAATCATTGACTCTTTTTTATATTGAAGAATAAAAAAACAGTCCCTTGAAAAAATCAACTNGGCCATATGCATCCCTTCCCCGGGTGGAAAAAGGGGTAGCGCCTAAGTACCCACCCGGGGAAGGGATGCATATGGCCCGTCGAGTCATCCAACAGCTAACGGTTGGCTTGGGCGGGACATGCACCGAGCATGTTAATCTCGGCAACAGAAAAGTTAATGAATGATGGAAATGATAAGGGTAAAAGAAGAGGGAAATAAGAAAACGGTTAAGTGAAATGGTTCATGTGTGTGTGTATGATGTAACTAAGAAGTAAGAAAGATAATGTGAAGTGTGTGTGAAGTTTCCTTTAATAGATTGTGATGGCTTTACAGATTTTGTAGGTGACGCAGGTGAGATATGATAGGGATGGGAAAGGAGGTCGTCGGTTGTCCGGTAATAGAGTCCGGTCCTTCGGAGAACACTCTAAATTATGTTGTCGAACTTTAATGTTTCGTACTATGTTTTAGATTTGCTTTCGAATATTTCCGTTTTAATTATCATGTTTTAACAAAACGACTAGGCCCAAATTAGGGTCGTTACAATATCAGCTGAAATATATCCCGGGGAAAATGAGTCTTCGGTCCTTCATGGAGAAATTCAATAGGACCGCCCAGGGCATCAAGCTCGAGCTCCGGGATAAGATTGATATTGTACAGCAGGTCCTGGGACCGTGCGGCCTTTCGGCCAGCTTGGTGAAGAGCCCACCATCCACCTTGGGAAAACTTCTTCAGAAAATCAACAAGAATATTAAGGTGGATGAAGCACTGGGGCTTGGTAATCGGAAGCCTAGCGGGAATTCTGAGCCCGCAGATGATCATTGGGTTTCCTACCCGAAGAAACAGTCTCGAGAAGTAGCGGCTATGAGTGAAAAAGACGTCCTCCCTAAGCAGGAGGACAATTAGATGTATTGCGAGCTTCATCATAATCGCGATCACCCGACCTTGAAGTGCCCACTGTTGAAAGAGACAGTAGCGGCAATGAATAAAGAAAATCCCGACCGAAACTGTCAGAAGGGCAAGCGAGCAGAGTCCCCCCGAAAGGGCCACCAAGGTGACGATCGTCACAGGCCGAAGGGAAGAGATAATCGGGGACAACCCCGAAATTATAACGATCGGACGGAGGACCGAAGGTCTCCTCCGCTAGAACAAGAAAAAGGCCAACACGGTCGTGAGAACCGTGGTCAGGGCCGAAGAAGAAGATGGCGGGGCCGTGGCGGCAGAGCCCCGTAGAATGAGGGTGGGAGACAGGAGCAGGCTGCTCCCCCACCTGCGGAAACTGGTGCCCAACCTCCTCAAAATGAGGCGGCACCCAGAGAAGTGGCCGGAGATATTTATGTTATCTCCGGTGGTTTGAGAATAAATGAATCGGTCCAGGACCGAAAGAGAACTGCGCTCGGAGACTCGGCTGAGAGCTCCGAGTCTGTGGCGCTAGTAAAATATGATCCCATGGAACAATCCTCCTTCTTCAGAGAGGACATTACCTTTACCCTGGCGGATCGGGAAGGGATCATCGATCCATGTGACGACCCCCTTACCATCACTGGGGTCATCTGGAATCGCAGTGTCCACAGAATCTTAGTGGACACTGGGGCCTCGTGCAATCTGATGAAGCGCGAGGTCGCTGAAATGTTGGGAGCTGCTGCTCACGATCTCCCGATCGCCAACATAACTCTTTGGTCGTTCGACCAAAGGAGCGTTATTCCGTGCGGGAAGATGTTATTCCCCGTTACCCTTGGAGAGCCATCCAAGGACCGCTCTGAAGACCTGGAATTCATTATCGTTGAAGTCGACTTGGCTTACAACGCTATTATCGGACGGACCGGCCTGAGTAAATTCGAGGCGGTCCCTTCTACTNCCAAGGACCATTCTGAGACCTTGGAATTCATTATCGTTGAAGTCGACTTGGCTTACAACGCTATTATCGGACGGACTGGCCTGAGTAAGTTCGAGGCAGTCCCATCTACTTATCACATGATGCTCAAATTCCCCTCCATTCATGGAGTTATTTCTGTTAAGGGGGATCAGAAGGTAGCCAGGCAATGTTACATGAGCTCGTGCCGAACGTTGGCACCGATCAAAAGGGCCCGGGTGGATTTGCTGGAAGAGCTGCCGCACCCGAGGCAAGCAATGGAACCCGTAGGGTTCAAATTGATTAACCTGGTTGAGGANCCTCTGAAAGTACTCCTTAAACAGAAGGATTTGAATGAGAGATTGGCAAAATAGGCTATCAAGCTCAGCGCTATGTATCTGGAATTCCTGCCCCGAAGGGCGATCAAAGCTCAGGTTCTAGCCGATTTTGTAGTTGAAATGACCCGATCGGCCATTTATCTTAACCAAGAGGATGATCGATGGACGATCCACGTAGATGGATCAACCTTCGGGGGAAGAGGAGCGGGCATTACCCTGACAACGGTACAAGGTGATCTTATTCATTACGCAGTCAAATTTTCCTTTGTTGGAACAAATAATGTGGTAGAATATGAGACATTATTATCATGAATGGCTCTGGCTCGAAAAATGGGAGTTAGTAGAGTACGAATGTTCTCAGACTCAAAGTTAGTAGTGGAACAGTTCGTAGGGAGATTTGAAACTCATGATCCGATGATGAAGTTGTATTGCGCTAAAGTTCTGGAGTTTTCCAAGAAGTTCAATGAGTTCTCTCTTGACCATGTGCCACGAGAACAAAACAAGGTTGCCTATGCACTCGCCAGATTGGCTTCTGGCATACCCGACATAGAGCCAAACACTACTTCGGTCCATATTCAGGACCGACCTTCGGTCGAGATTTCAGTGACCGAACAGTCTATCGAAGATATCGAGGCTCTATGTCATGAACTCCAGGGCTTGAACATTAACGCTACTCAATCTTCGGGAGAACCCAATTGGATGGACTCCTTTATTAAATACCTCTCAAACGGATATCTCCCTGAAGATAAGTCTGAAGCCAGGAAAATAGAGGTCCGGGCTAAGAGATTCACCTTAGTCGACGGACGCTTGTTTAAAAAGAGTTTTGAGGGCCCGCTTTTGCAATGTTTATCTCCTATTGAGGCCGAAGCCGTCATGATTTATGTTCATGAAGGGATATGCGGCATTCATTCAGGGGCTCGATCTTTATACCACCGCATTACTAGAGCCGGGTATTTTTGGCCAACATTGCTCGCTGATGCCAAGCAATACACTAAGCGTTGCGCCATATGTCAATACCACGCTCCACTCCCGCAATTGCCTGGGGCTCCCCTATCGATTACCCCATTACCTTGTCCGTTTGACAGATGAGGGATCGACATCCTCGGACCTTTTCCCCGATCCATAGGGCAAAGAAAATTTTGTATTGTAGCTGTGGAATATTATTCGAAGTGAATCGAAGCAGAAGCCGTAGCCATTATCTCAGAAAAAGTGGTCAGGCACTTTATATGGCGAAATATTGTGAGCCGCTTCGAGGTTCCCCGAGCGCTCGTATCAGATAATGGGACTCAGTTCCGTGGAAAAAGCATACGGGATTTATGCACCAAGTTGGGCATCGTTCAGCATTTCTCATTAGTAGCTCATCCTCATACCAATGGACTTACGGAAGTATCTAACAAGGTTATCCTGAAGGGATTGAAAACCAAGTTAGAAGACTTTGGGGGTAAATGGCCCGAACACATCTATGAGGTCCTGTGGGCATACCGAACCACACCTCGCTCAACAACCCAGGAATCACCTTTCTCATTAGTGTATGGGACCAAAGCTGTTAGCCCGATGGAGGTGGCCATCCGATCACCTTGGATATCTCAATACGATGAGCATATCAATGGTGAAAGGAGGTTATTGGACCTCGAGAGGATCGAAGAAAAGAGAGATGCAATCTATGCACGGATGCGTGCTTATCAGCGAACTATGGAACGGACCCATAACAAACGAGTCCTCCCAAGGGAATTCTTTGAAGGCGATCTCGTCCTCAGAAGCATTAAGGTGCAGAGGAACGTTGGAAAGCTGGACAGAAATTGGGAGGGACCGTATCGAATATCGAAGAAATTGGAATCAGGTGCGTATAAACTTGAAACATTGGATGGTATAGAGGTCCCCCAAACTTGGAATGTCATGAATTTAAGGCGATATTTCTTGTGAATTTTCGATTAATATGTTTGACTCAATGAAATACATTCTCTTAAACGTAAGTAGAAACAAGTAAGTACAAATACAAACTATTTCTAATGGAATGATAGACCGATCTTGGAGTTGGATTGACTTAGGACGAATCTGGACTGGTGACCGAAGCTTCTTGTCCGCAAGGCTCCCAAGTTGTAGTGACCGCTCTGACGAGTCAGATGCTCTGCACTTGCCTAGCCCCATGGATGAGTTGTCATTCTCCCAGAACTCATTACGAACTAAAACACTCCCTTCAACGGCATTCAGTCTTTAGGAATGACCCTTTGTACCTATGACATTTGCTACGATAAAAGGAATGGTAGTCAGCATATCGAGACATAAGATCGGTCCTAACATAAGACGTATTATGAGCCAAGCTTGGCCAACAAAACCTAAGGGACTCTATTAGAACCAAGGTTCGGCCGAAGCTCACAAAAACTCATAGTTAACGCAGATTACGCCTATCCAATCGAGTATTGACTCCAAGGACGGAATAAGAGTGACCCATACACAATGTAAAACGACTGATCCAATCAGAATTGATATGAATAAACCAAACATAACGTCTGGGACCGATGGTTAACACCCTATAAGAGTCCCCGATCTTATACTTAGTGATTAAAACAACTTCGTTAAAGTAAAACTTATTAGTTTATTTAGAAGTTAGTTATGTCACTTCGTTCTGGTTATTAAAATAATCAGAGCTGAAGAAAAAAGCTTTATACTGAATAAAGAGTAAGGCAGATACAAAGTAATGACTAGATCTAACTAATCTGCCCTTCCTCTTTATCTTCCACTTCGGGCTCCTGGGGTTCGGTCCGGGCCGCGAGCCGCTTCAATTCTTCTTCTTGATCGGCCACCTTCTGGTTGACCGTTCTCTCCATCTCTTCAAAGAGATAGAAGAAATGGTCTTCTTCCAGAACAGGTTCTTCCAAGGTCGGAATAACCTGAAACTTGCCATCTCTTTCAAGTGGCTCGATCATCTTCCATCGCTCGTCCGAAGGGGAAAGCCCGAACTGCTGAATAACTTGCTCTCGCATGTTATCCAAATATTTTGCAGTATAAACCCCGTGTATGTTATCCGCTAAAGCGAATAACAAAGGGGACTGAGCGAACCCCAGAACCGCTTCCCGGACCGAACCTTCGGTCGAAGTGCGGGCCCTTGTCATCTCTTCTCTGGGCCCGAATGAGAAGCTCGTTCAGCTTATTCCTCTTCTCCTGGGCCCGACCTTGGACTTCGCTGATTTCTTCATCTTTGGCCCGCAGCTTGGCCTCCAGGTCGGCGATACGCCCCTGAGCTGTTTGTCCCGTTTTCTCCAGCTCAGAGACTTTATCAGCTAAGAGTGAGATCTCCGTCCCGGCTCTTAGCAACTCATTGTCAAGTCGGTCACGGTCCTCCCGTACCGTGACCAACTCAGTATGCTTTATTTCAACTTGCCTTTTTGCAAGGTCAAGTTGATCTTGGACTTGTTGGGATACAACGCTACCACCCTGGTTCTTCTCCACGGTGATAGCAGTTGTGAAAGCTTTCCTCAACATCTGCATAAGATAACATATTCTTAAGTAAAAGTTCGGGCCTTCATGTCAAGTGAAAATTACATTAGTGGTGAGGCTGAGGAAGCCTTCCATGATTTCTTCCCCAGTCACGTCCGCCTAGACGTTCTCTGGGTTGTGCTCTCCATAAAGGCGGAAGTCCTTTAGGAAAGCAGTCCTCCAGGAAGTTAGCTTCCTCCCCTTACTGAACCTGTCTAGCAGGCCCAGAGCAACTCCCCAGTCGGAGTTAGTCTTTGGGCCCGATCCATGCTCCTTCACAACGATCCCCTTAGTGGGGACCGGAGCACCGTCCCCCTATCTCAGCCTTTTCAGCTCCTGCGGGGCTTATGCTTCGGTCGCCCTCTTCCCTTTTCCTAAGGGAACCGGCGGCAGGGAGACGTTCACCTTGAGCTGAGGACCGGGGAGAACCTTCTCCATGGGAACGGCTCCCTGCAGCAATAAAGTAATAGTTTTAGTACTAATAAAGGAGGCGTTACCGATTTGATATAGGCTGGATAAGTTCAAAGAACGAATCCGAGCCTTTATCACCTCCTCTACCACTCCAAATACCCGAAACGCAGGCCCGTCCCCAGATGAAGGCTGCCCTGTGCAGCGAAGGGTCAGCGTACCCGCGCCGATTGTTTGGATTGGGGGGTTCCTGGACCCCGAAGGGACCAGCGTACCCCCGTTGCTGATTCGCTCCCCTCAGCGCTGCCCGATGCTTCATGTTGTCCTTCAGAAGGACGGACCGAAGCAGCTGCCATGCGTTTGAAGCGGGAGCTTGGCATTGTCTCAGTCGAATCTGCAAAACAAATACATAAGGATCAGGAAAGTATAAACTAAAAACATTACTTCATACCCGATCCTTCTGATGGATCCGAACTAGAGAACACCCCCTTCGGGGCTGGGGCTCCGGTCCTACCCGCAACACCTATTTCTATCAATCTTTTCTCCCGAAGCAGATCTATTCGCCTAAGGCGTGCTTCGGGAGGGGGGAACATCGCAAGCGTATTCGCGGTGTCCGTGCGGGAGGGGTTGAACCTACTTCGGTCCAACTGACCTATGCGTGGGTGGGTTAGGCGCGGCCATACTTTCAACAGATCCTCTTTGGGGACTGTTATCCACATATAGCAGGCCTCCCACGCATGGAGAGACTCTTCTTTATCTACAATTGCGCACTCTTTGGTGCGCACCGCTATATAATACAACTTTCGGCAACCTAACAGACCCTTCCCCTTCGGGATCCTACCAAAAACAGGTTAAAGAAGTGTTCTAGGGTCGGGGCCCGATTCTATTGGTAACAATAAAAAATAAACGCTATTATATACACATAACTGCCCGGGAACAACGCAAAAGTGGGGCAGGGAATATCCTTAAGCACGGCCGCTACAAAGGGATGTAGCGGAAAACGAAGCCCGCAATTTAGAGAGGCGTAACTGACTGGAATGGCCGATGCCGGCACATTCATTTCCGCCGGAAGCAAACAGAGAATATCTTCCCGTCCCTTCCAGATAGAATAATGCGCCGGAATCGAAAACCTAGACCTAAACTCCTCAATATCCAACTCAGACATGGAAGGGTATCGTATTTCATGAGGAGCCATAAGTGTATACCTTAGAGAAACTGGAGTGAAAGGGGTTGAGCGTGGAATGGATTGAGGGCACAAAAATTTGATTCCACACTTTCTCCTTCGCGATAATGACAATGAGGAGAAACAGTGCTCGAAATCCCGATTTAAATATTAATTTCCCAGCCAATGGTGAGCCGCCACGTAATACTACCCAAGACAGTGACAGTACAAAGCGCACTAATCACGCCTCTTGAACTATCGAATATGAAGAGGCGCAGATCGGGATATTAATATTTAAAGAATAACAAAGATAAAACTATAACTTAAATATGCGTTATTTAGTTTAAAATGCAATTAACTCCCACACACTAAGGGAAAGATCGGTCCCCTGGACCCTCACTACCTACAGGTACGGTCCCAGGTTCTCATGAATATGCAGACATCATGTGATCGGCCTTGTATCACCTCTACGATGGCAATCAAGCCCGAGGGGCTAGTGATGTGAACTTTAGGACCGGGTACCTGTGATGGGCAAGGCCCAATAATTATTGGGCTAATTCAAATGGTGGAAACGAATTCTTGCAGCCCATTTGCACACTTAAGGAAAGAGGCCCGATGTTTAACAAGAAGACCGAAGATTACCTTAGGCGAAATAAAGCGTTTTCTGGTAACTGGCTCCTTGGTTCGGTCCGAACGGTTACAGGCCCACGTTTTCCACCCTTCGGGCCCGATCACGCAGACCACGCCTCGGTCCCAACCTCGTTTTACATCCCGCGATAACAACCTCTAACAAACCTGTCAGAAGCAGTTACAGAGCGTGATTTACACACGCTGTAAACCCTATAAATACAGAGCGTGACGACGGAAATAGTAGGATCTTTTGGACGCGTAAGAACAGGCCGTTACCCTGCCGGAGTTCTTACTGCTTTCTTTTCCTTGTCATTTTCATTAAGCCTCTGTTGTATTCATTACGGATTATTTTGATTAGTGAACAGGCTAAGAGTATAATCTACTCTTAGTCAAGTGGTTTTCACCTCAATTCCTGGGATTTTCACTATACATCGCTGTGTCATCGCTCATTTCCAGTTTTTAATTGTCTTCCACAACAAAAACAAATCAAAACCGAGTTCGTTTGTTAAACGAACCGGACGACTGTTGGTACCCCCTAAAAAGGGACCATAACAATCATTATTATAATATATTTTTTTTAAATTTGTTCCAAATACACTCATTTGTAGCCATTGTTGTTTCATATTTTATTATGGATATATACTTCTAGTTATTGTATTAATAAATTTAAGTTTCTATGAGTTATTATGTATATTAATTACTTTTTTGAATACTTCAAATGTTTCATAAATTTAAACTTCTGATCCAAACGTTTTAGTT
The DNA here is from genome assembly GCA_009725065.1 of Utricularia reniformis. Classification (NCBI taxonomy): domain Eukaryota; kingdom Viridiplantae; phylum Streptophyta; class Magnoliopsida; order Lamiales; family Lentibulariaceae; genus Utricularia; species Utricularia reniformis. The sequence goes on along the minus strand of RWGZ01001813.1, from coordinate 107,973 downwards.
CTAGTTTCTACTTTTTACTATGCAATGTTCCATTTGGAAATAGCTTAGTATTTCACTAAATAAAAAAATGAATTCACAATAATTTTTGGAATAACGCAACATTAACATGTTTTAAATCGTTATATGAAACTGGCAAATAATTAATGCTATGAAATTATATTGTAAAAATGATATTCCAATTGATAAAAACTTTTTAAAAATAGTTTTAGGGTATTCAAGATTTTAAAGTGTAATTTATCATAATTAGGGAAATCGTATCTGATGCTCATCCCAATATTTTTATTTTCGTCTAGAATTACGTGTTGATAAGGGTGATATAACCGTCGGTATCAAATTTAATTTTATATTATTAAAAATAACATTTAATTAGTTTTTAAGAATCTAACCCGAAAGACTAGGAAATCGATCGTAATAGCTTGCATCAGCCGGTATTGAAAAAAATACCGATATTCCCCGGTATTTAACATACCGACTGTCATGGTCCCTTTTTATTGGTACTAACAGTCGTCCGTTTCGTTAAGAAACGAACTCGGTTATGATTTATTTACGGTGGGAAAACGATTAAAAAATGTAAACAATGAACGAGGCAAGATAATATAGAGTGGAAAACCCAGGGAAATAGGGAAAAAACCACTTGACTAAGAGCAGGAAATGCTCTTAGTCGATTCAATAATCAGATCAAAGTTCATTACAAGAGTAGCAAAGGTTTATGAAAATAACGAGGGATAAGAAAACGATAAGAATTTCGGCAGAGTAACAACATGTTCTTACGCGTCCAAAAGATTCTGCTTGTTCCGTCGTCATGCTCTGCATTAATAGAGTTGAAGGCGTGTGTAATCCACGCCCTGTAACTGCCTCTGACAAGTTTGTTAGAGGTTGTTGTTGCGCGATGTAAAACGTGGCCGGGACCGAAGCGTGGTCTGCGTGATCTGGCCCGAGGCGTGGTAAACGTGTGGAGGCCCGAAGCGTGGAACGCGTGGATTTGTAACCGTTTGGACCGAACCATTGGGCCATCTATCATAAACCGTTTTATTTCGCCAAGTCTATCTTCGGTCCCATCGCGGAACATCGGGCAATTCATCTTAAATGTACTAAGTTGGGCTGCGCAAGTTCGCTTCTATTACTTGGGTCAACCCAATCGCTATTGGGCCTCACCCATTGCAGGGTACCTGGTCCTAGGATTCTCATCACTAGCCCCTCGGACTTGGTTGCCATCGTAGAGGTGACGCAAGGCCGACCACGCAATGTTTATATTCGGGAGAATATAGGACCGAGCCTGCTCGTGGTGAGCGTCCAAGGGACCAATCCTTCACTTAGTCAATTAAAGAAGTTGATTTGTATTTAAAATTCCATAGCGTATGTTTTTGTGTCACTTTTAAATAGTAATATCCAGACTTGCGCCTCTTCACATTCGGCTATTCAATAGGCATGATGAGCGCGTACAGATTGCAACTGCCTATGATAGTACTACATAGCAGCTTACAATTGGTCGGGAGATTACTGTTTAAATCGGGGTTTCGGATACTGTTCCTCCTCATTGTCATTTCGCGAAGTAAGAAATCACCCGAATCGAGCTCTTTGCGTCCTCGTTCTGTTTTGCGTTTAAACATTTTCCTACCGATTTTTATCAATGTATAAACCATGACTCCTCGTAGAATGAGATACCCAACCATATCTAAGTTGGATATCGAAGAATTTAGGTCTAGGTTTTCTATTCCGGCTCATTATTCCATCTGGAAGGGACGGGAAGATGTTCCCTATTTCCTTCCAGCAGAAATGAATGTGCCGGCCACTGTTATTCCTGTTAGTTACGCTTCCCTGAAGTGCGGGCTACGTTTTTTGTTACACCCATTCGTAGCGGCCGTACTTAAGGAAATCCATTGCCCGAATTTTGCGTTATATCCGGGTATCTATGTGTATATATTGGCGTTTATCTTTTATTGACACCAACAGAGCATGGTCCCGACCTTGGAACACTTTTTCAACTTGTTCTTGGTCGGGTCCCGAAAGGGTAAGGGTCTATAAGGATGTCGTAAGTTATATTACATAGAGGTGCGCACCAATAAGTGCGCTATAATTGATAAGGAAGAGTCTCTCCATGCGTGGGAGTCTTGTTATGTGTTGGTAACAGTCCCTAAAGAGGACATATTAAAGGTGTGGCCACTTATAACCCATCCAGGCATAGGCCAGTTGGACCGAATCAGGTTCAACCCCTCCCGTCCGGATATCGCAAACACACTTGCGATATTTCCTCCCCCCGAAGCACGTCTTAAACGAACAGAGTTGCTTCGGGAGGAGATATTGGTAGAAATAGGGGTCGCGGGTAGGACTAGAGCCCCAGCCCCGAAGGGGGTGTTTTCTTGTTTAGATCAGTCTGAAAGATCGGGTATGAAGTGATATTTTCATTCGGTTCTTTCCTGATCCTTATATATTTATTTTGCAGATTCAACTGAAACAATGCCAAGCTCAAGGTTCAAGCGTTTGGCTGCTGCTTCTGTCTGTCATTCTGAAGGACGACAGGAAGCAACGGAAAGTGCGGAGCAAATTGAATAAGCGACGGGTGGTACGTTGGTTCCATCGGGGTCGTCCATTGGAGAGAACCCCCTGATCCAGACCACCAGCGCATGCACATTAACCCTGCGTTGCACAGGACAGCCCTCAACGGGCAAGGGGCGTGCACCTCGAGTATTTGGAGTGGTAGAGGAGGTGATAACGACTAGGATTCGTTCTTTGAACCTATCCAGCCTCTACCAAATTGAAAATAGTTTCTTCATCAGCGTTGACACAATTACTTTGTTGCTGCAGGGAGCCGCTCCCGTGGAGAAAGTTCTCTCCGGTCCCGACCTTAAGGCGAACGTCTCCCTACCGACGATCTCCTTGGGTAAAGGGAAGAGGGCGACCGAAGCAGATGCCCCGAAGGTTTTGAAAAGGCTGAAGAAAGGAGGGAATGCTTCGGTCCCTTCTAAGGGGATTGTTTTGAAGGAACCTATCTCGGGCCCTAAGACCAACTCCGACTGGGGTGTTGCCTTAGGCCTGCTGGACAGGTTTAAGAAATGAAAGAAGTTGGCGTCCTGGAAGAGTGCCTTCATAGAAAATTTCCGCCTCTACGGGGAACAGAACCCATACAACGTTTAGCCGGACATGTCTGGGGAAGAAATAATTGAGGGCTTCCTCGACCTCGCAACTAAGGTAAGTTCCCTCGACATGAAGGCCGGAAGCTTTATGTTCTGACATTATTATTTTATGCAGATGCTCAGGAAAGGTTTCACAAATATCATCACTGTGGAAAAGATCCAGGGTGGCCACGTTGTTTCCCAACAAGTCCAAGATCAACTTGACCTTGCGAAAAGGCAAGTTAAAATTAAACATGGTGAATTGGTCACGATACGAGAGGATCGGGACCGATTGGACAATGAACTGCTAAGAGCTGGGACGGAAATCTCGCTCTTAACAGACGAAGTCTCTGAGCTGTACAAGAAAGGAAAAACAGCTCAGGGTCAAATTTCTGACCTTGAAGCCAAGCTGCGGGCCAAAGAGGATGAAGTCAACCAATTTCAAGTTCAGGCCCAGGAGAAGAGGAATAAGCTCAACGAGCTTCTCCTTCGGGCCCAAGAGGAAAAAACGAGCTTGGAAGAGGAGTTGGCCAGAACCCGCACATCGGATGAAGGTTCGATCCGGGAAGCAGTCCTGGGATTCGCTCGGTCCCCCTTGTTATTCGCTCTAACGGATAACATACATGCTATGTATATTGTTAAGTACCTAGATAACATGTGGGATCATGTTACTAAGCAATTTGGGCTTTCCCCTGCGGATGAAAGGTGGAAGATGATCGAGCCTCTAGAGAAGGATGGAAACTTTCAAGTAATTCTATCTTTGGAAGAACCCGTCCTAGAGGAACGACCCCTTCTTCTACCTCTTTGAAGATATGGAGAAAGCGGTCGACCAGAAGGTGGCCGATCAAGAAGAAGAGTTGAGGCAGCTCGCGGCCTGGACCGAACCGCATGAGCAGAGAATGGAGGATAAGGAAGATGGGCAGTGTGACGATCGTAAATCGGGCTTTAACAATGTCTATGCGCAAGTGAAATAAAGCAAAACATTTTAACAAAACACAATTCGAAGCCGAGGAAATATCATCGTTTTTCAAGGTACAATTAGATAGTTAAAGACAAAAAACGAAATCAAAAGGGTTGACTTGTACAGCGGACGATCGACGACCTCAGTTCCAATGCCACCTAAGTCTCCTGTCCTCCCCCTACAAAATCTGTAAAACGGTCATAGTCTATTAAAAGAAACTTCTGTATAATATATTTAATTTGTTAGATTTTATCCATTTCCCACTTCTTCTTTTAGCTTACTTATTCTTTTATCTTTTCCTTTCCTTTTTATATTCCCTCTCCTTATCCTTTCTGGTTTTCTACTGTGATCGGTTTTTACATGCCCGACGATATGTCTCGCCCAAACCAACCATTAGCTGTTAGTTGGCTCGACGAGAATATATGCTTCCCTTCTCCGGTTAGGGACTCGGGCGCTACACCGTTCCTATCCGGTTCCGTTCGGCTCTATAGTACACACAATTCTGTTCTGAAGAACTCTTGTATTCCTTCCTCGGACATGTCCTACCTGTGGCTGACCGTGCTCATGAACATGATGCCGGGTTTGGTGTTCTCACCTCGCCCAGAGATTTCTGTTTTTAGTTCACTCTCCTTTCGATCTAATTTAGTATTCGTTTAAGCTCCTAACTGTGAACCTTCTTTTAATTTACTATATTTGCTCCGCTTACCTGGTCGTCCTATCGCCTGGTGCTTCCTTGTTCCCTACTCGCTGCATATACGTATTAGCATGTTATACCATTGTGTGACCCTATGACTTACTCTAGTTAGTTAATCGAATTATGCGGCAATTGGCGACCTTACCCTAGGATTTGCGATGAATTACACTATGGTCCAAAATTTACGGCCAAATCGGGTGTTGCTCTTCGTATTCACGATAAGTAGCGTTTCGGTCCTTAATCTCTGCGATAATTTGCATAAAGATTCATTTTCGCGATAATTGCACAACAGCCCTCGAATCAGCGACAATTTGCACATAAGCCCTTGAAATTCGCGATAATCTGCAACTTAGTCCATTTCCGCGACAATTTTGCAAACGGCTCTCGGAATCGCGATAATTTGCTTCTTGGCCCTGAATCCGCGATAGTATTGAAGCAGTCCCCTGAATTCGCGATAATTCCCTCTTTACCCCGATTTCCGCAATAATTCTCTCTTTGACCCTGATTTCCGCGATAATTCCCTCTTTACCCCAATTTCCGCGATA